>JACXGI010001607.1:0-88782 GCA_016801175.1 Esox masquinongy
GATACACAACCACAACATTAGATACACAGCCACACCTTCAGAGACACAGAACCACACCTTCGGAGATACACAACCACACCTTCAGAGATACACAACCACAACATTAGATACACAACCACACCTTCAGAGATACACAACCACAACATTAGATACACAGCCACACCTTCAGAGACACAGAACCACACCTTCGGAGATACACAACCACACCTTCAGAGATACACAACCACAACATTAGATACACAACCACACCTTCAGAGATACACAACAGAAGTAACATTATCTGTAACACAGTGAGATGTGAAACCTGTCAGGAGAATCACAGTCACCTATCAATGTAACACCATGTCCAGACAGGAGGAGGACACGTGGATATTATCAATGTAACACCATGTCCAGACAGGAGGAGGACACGTGGATATTATCAATGTAACACCATGTCCAGATAGGAGGAGGACACGTGGATATTCAACCTTTTCCTCAGTACTTTAAAACATTGGGTGGGAATCAATAACTGCTTTTAATCAAACACATCAAATAAAACTACACAGCCCAGGTTCCTAGCATATTTACATTTGCATTGTAGTACCATTGATCTGGCAGTAAGGAAGGGGGAAAAAAGCTCCAAGCAAACTCAAGGCATTGAGCACCAGGGGAATTAGACCAGATGGCAAAACAATGGGTCTCTGTGAATTACTCTAAGTAAGGGCTAACTGGTTCTGCCCACTGATCACCCAACTGACCACAACGCATCGCTGTCTTTTGGTCAACCTTGGACAAGAGATCATCTAGCGCTTTTGAGTCTGCTCCGAACCGTGGTGTAGCTGGTGCCTCCACTCAGACTATCTCCTGTCAGCTAGTTTACAACTGCTGCATTGCCACAAAGCAAAACTCTGCTCAGTACAAAGCTTGGCACTGGGTTTTGTTTGGTCTGCAAACAAAGGTCTGAAGCAGGGCTATGAAACAAAGACACATCCTGCCTTCACCTTAAGCTAATTGGACTGCGACAGTCACGCAATCAATACCAAAATGGAGGTCATCTCTACACAGAGGGTTGTGGGTATTTACTCTTGCAAGATGTTCAGTCTCCTAGTCAATCTGGGCTGGTATTGATCCGCACACAGCAGGACGAGCTCAGCCGGGTGATTGGGATCACTATCCAAATTCAGATCGCAAGCAGCACTGTTAGGGTGTGGCCACCAAACAAGCAGGGACTCAACCAAGAGGTTTGGTTAAGGAATTTCAGGTGCTTCAGCACGCGGGCCCCTAAAACAATTCAGCAATCTCATTAAAAAGCGATCACACAGAGAAGCTATGATATAATGTGAGAAGCCATTATTAGAAGACACACACGGAAAACGCTGTTGAGTGCCAACGCATAGACATTAGCTGTGTATTAAAACAATGTGTTTAAGAGAGAGTGTGCATCTGTGAGAGAGTGTAAGAGTGTGTTTTTGTGTGTGTGTGTGTGTGTGTCTATGAGAGAGTGTAAGAGTGTGTTTGTGTGTGTGTGTGTGTCTGGGAGAGTGAAAGGACATTTCCAATGTGCTCCAGTTTCTCTCTCCCATACATCAAATCCCCCTGTGCCATCTCCACCAGTTGCCACTAACAACTGGCTGTTCTCTGAGGGGCTTTTGTTGTTGCTGTTCCCTCATCTCTCTCTCTCTCTCTCTCTCTCTCTCGCTCTCTGCCCAGAATTAGGTTTTCCATCACCAGTGATTACTACGGCTAATTACCCCCAGTTCCAGCCTGCACAGAGGCAGAGAAGCCCTCCCTGTCCCCCCGCCCTGCCAGGAGGCTGATCCCGGGGGTGGACTGGGTGAAGCTGTGGAGCACAAAAACACCACAGTCACAGCCCACATGATGGCCGTCCATTAATTCAGGTGACTGACTCTGCTGCTGCCAGGCGCAGTTGATTGTAAAGTCCACGAGAAGAGCAACAACACACACACACGCACAAGACAAACGGCCCCCACAGCACACGGTACGCTCCGTTCAAACCAGTCCCTTCCTCTAGACATAGTGGGTGAGGTTATAAATGACGCATGCTGAAGTTGTGCCGGTCATGGAGACAACACTATACGGACATGTCCTCTGCCTCTCTCCATCTGACACATAGCGAACGATGAGAACAAGTGGTAATATGTCCTACCTCTGTCCCGCGTCCTGAGCAGCAGTAGTGTCGTTGAATAGGGCCAGTAGTGTTGGGATACAGGCAGTAGCCCCGCCTCATCACATCCCCAACCAGCTGCTCTGCTTTACGCCTCCCCCCACCTCCTACTACTCTCCTCCTCCTCCCGTTATTATTTTCAGCATCCTTCAGCGACCGGCCTGGCCCAGCCTTGCCCTGCCCACTCTCTATGAGGAATCATTGGTAACTAAGGGTAACAGCCTCCCATGGGTACCAATGACCTATCACCTCTTCTTTGTTTGGTTCTGAATGAATCATGCCTCTTTTTACTGTTGACTGAAGGTTTCTCCTGGGAGTGTGTACATTTCCACCACTCTTTCAATGTGTTCTGTCAGCATGTAGCTACGTTGAACGTGCAGTGTCTCTACGTCTACCTGTCAATAGCGTCTCTGAGACGGGGGTGTTTCAATCCTCCCGGTCCCCAATAGCTGTCCCAAATTCTGCTTTGTCTGGGCTGAGCCATACAAATCAAATACGTGACAGCTTTTACCCAATTTGAATAAATTACCATGTGAATATTCCAGGAAACATTTTTACCTGTTGAGGGCCATTTGTGTTCTGTCTCCCGCTATACCTCTAATTCAAAATGAAATATAATGCAGAACGGTCTGAATGGCGGACAACATTTGTCCCTTTGACATCTACTCCCACAAAGATATCCTCCTGTCAACCCTCCCGCCGACGACACATTATCATGTCAGTCTGGCGGCAGACTCCGCCCAGTGACACACGCCGATTATGTTCAGGCACCGAGTCTCTCTGCCACCAGAAAATAATGTGACAACCATGGTAGGAATCACAGTAGTACTTTTTGGGCACGCAGCATTCCAGTCAGAATACTGATGTGAGATAATAGTGACAAGAGCGCAAGGACTGGAAATCTCATAAAAACAGCACTCCAGGAAATTACAGAAGTCCCTTGTGCTTTCCATAATTAGGACATTTTAATATGTATGTCAGGATAGAAATACTAAAGCAGGTTCTTTATGGCTGCTTCCTGCTGATATAGGAGCTTATGCTCCATCTTTGTGTAATACAACTACTAGCCAAGCATGTTAATACCTCGTAATATGAATTGATCTACCTGCAAAGGAAGTGTTTTTGGTTCCTTTCACAAGCAGCTCAACAATTATATGAATTCCTTTGACAACGGGGAAACAATTGTGTTTGTATTCCACTAATCAAATCATATGAATGTGCCTGGTTTGCTGGAAGTCCAGTACTGACACAAGGAAAAAATATACTTGACACAAAATCTGTTGCATTGGAAGCCTCAGTATTATATTACATGCTACACCAGTTAAATGGAGCTCCACTAATTGGCCCTATAAGCACTTGTAACTGTACTTGTTAGAGATCTAAAACTCCTTCTTCGTTAAGATCAATATAATGGCTTAATCACTGTCCAAACATCACAGATGCAATGTGTTTCTCTTTTTTTCATCTTCTATAGCTACAATGTGTTTCTCTTTTTTTGCAATGCTGCAGGAGAATGGCCGTTTAACTAGTACCGCATCTTGTTAATGTTTCAACAGGAAATCTTGCAAGATCTACTACTAACTCTACAACTAAACCTAATTCCACACATCAAACACCATTGTTCTGACTAACATAATTACCAATAGACCCCCAAATACATGTTAATGTAATTTCTTTCCAAAATGTTTACCTAATTTTTTCTGATTTCACATTACACATTACAGCAAACTCAGGAGAGCCTTCCTGCTTGTTATCACACTGCTTGCTCAACCAGGAAGCACTTCGTTGCTCCTACGAGTCTGGGGATCACAATTTACAGGCCATCAACCATGAATGAGCTTGAAAGCACAAAACCCACCAGCGGGAGTCGCTAGAACGTGACGAGACAAGGCTACTCCATGTGAAACACCAACTCCACCAACCCAGTATTGCTGTGACCAGGATTCGAGGCAGCTGTATTGTGAGGCAACAACTTTATCAAATACACCATTTGGGAGACCTCCACCCAAACAAATGTTAAGTGCATGGTTGCTGTAGAGACTGTAGCAGAGGGAGGAAGATCATGATGGAGAAAAAAGCGAGAGAAGAGAGGACACGAAAGAACATGTTAAGGTCAAGCAGTGACTAAGGTTCTCTGAGTCACAGCCAGTGTGAGCAGGTGTTCTTAGCTTTCCCTCATCTCTCAACCCATCTTACCTACAGCACAAAGAGAGAGAGGTGTTGAAAGGTTTTAAATTGGGTTATATTACTGAGGAAGTTCAAAAGCAAGGCGCATTAAGGAAGACAAAGCTCGGCAGTTTTGGGCACTTTATAAGGTATTTTGGTTATTGGAAAGATGATGTGTTGAATTGCTAGTGCATTTGGATTTATTATTAAATAGAAATGTATTATTATTGTGAAGGAATAAAAAAATAAGCTTCTCAATGGTACATGCATTATGTACTGGAAACTCCATAAATGCTATAATGACACATGGTGGCCAATTATTTGGGATCAGAGGGACATAAAAGGGGGTTACAGAGAGCTAGCGTTAAGTACACTAATTTAGTGGACTTATTAGGTTACTTCCTGTATGGAAGACACCTCACACATAAAACACCTTCAACTGTTTAAAACCAAATTGTTTGTTATACCTTTACTGAATTGTAAGTAATAAATATAACTTAACCGCAACAACTCGATCTATGGAAACATGTTAACAACTATATCGTTTTTGCTGTGGTACAAAGACAATGTTTCTTGAAAAACAGATCTCTGCACATTTGACTGTGTTCATCACACTTCTGCATCTCATCTAATTTTGCCCTGTTTTGCTGAATGCCAAAACATGTTTAGGCAATTACAAATAACATTTCCTAAAACTTTGATAATTTATAACCATATAAATGTGCATTCATTTTCATAATTAGCATTATGTAAACCTGAAACAGTAACTCTTAAAGCCAGCTACGGACCAAATCAACTTTGTTTCCCATCTAAAATCGTTTATCAAACAGTTAATGCAAGCCTCAGTAACTTTACTAGTTCAAATCTAGTTTGTTATTGTTAAGTAAATGTTGTACAAATCAGTTCAATTACGTTTGCTATCAACATATCCCCAGTGCTATTGGCCCTAAATAACTCACCACTACATTGCTCCTTAACGTTCCACTTTTAAGTTGATCCTTAACATAATCGATTCAAAATGAAAAAGATCTTGTTATGAGCGAATTAACATCACAGTACTGAGGTTAGGTTTCGGATGAAAGTTAAGGTTACAAAAACAGAAAAATGGGGTACTGTGTAGAATCCTGCCTCGAAACAATAACATGATTTGTCTCCTCCTCGTCTCCCTTTACCGAACAAGCCCGGTACAGTACTGGTTAGTCAAGGGTGGGTTGGGGGGAGGACAGTACTGCGAGTGTCTAAAGCGAGTATAAGGAGATTACAAGTCAATGCAAATTGATAGATGGACCGGTGAGGAAGTTAAAATGGACAATATGTCAGTCACTCAGACTAATTTTGTATAAAAAAATGATTTGAAACATTAACTGAAGATGTCTACTGCTAATTTTTGCCTGTTTTTATGCTAGTAGTAGAGTAAAAATCATACATATTTGCCCTTTAACTATGAATACGTTCATAACTGCCCCTAGCGTTCAGGTTCTGTCTGTAGATCCGTCTGTATACACCACTCCTCACATGTTGACATTGAACGTAATCACGAGTCATTAAGGACCAATAGCACTGGGGTATGTTGATATTGAACGTAATAGCACTGCTGAAATATTCATACTGAACCTATTCACGTTTTTTCAAAATAGTTATATATGCATGTAATTTCTGCGACGTTGCTTGGTTTGTACCAATAATGGGACTGGTATGTTAGGGCCATATTGCTTATTGGAAAGAAAATGAATTGAAGTACAGAATATATACAGAATAACCCAACAGTTGCCTGACAACCCACGTCCAACACCAACCCCCTGACGGTGTTGAGAAAGGATTTTTTTGTCCACAATGCTGTATTGCAAAGCACTTACTTTACTGTGGAATCATTCAGGAGACTCAAAATGTGTTATGATTCCAGAATAATATTAGAACCTAATTATCACAACCAGAAGTGACTACGCGCCTGTGAGGAAACCACAGCAACAACCCTCCAACCACAGCTTTGGAAAACTACGCCTCTTGACTGCTATCCCACCACTACGAAGGCCCACTAGATTTGGTGGGTTTGATTAGTGCATGGCTTTTTTTTCCTCTTCCTGTATCTGCTTTTCGCAACAAATCCTAGATTAAGTCCCCAGTCTACGATAGCATAAATCATTACTCCTTTCTAGTTTCCACCAACTGAATGATTTCTTCCTACTATGCTGACAGGAGATACCTCTACACCAGTATTTCTTAGGAAAAGCAGAAAGTTTGGCGTTCCTTTGTTAAAAGTGCTTCTGCCTTATTCCCAGGCCATTCATCAGATTCCCAACACAGGCCCTCCTGCACATCACATCAAACACAGCACTATGATGCATGATTTCAATTGAGCAGGCAGAGATGTAATACAATTTGCTGAGGATTTACTGCATGCCTGTATGGAATGACAAATGAAAGAAAGGAGCTCCTGTGAGCAGTGGAAATATTCCAGGGGAACAGAAGTCGTTTCATCTTCCTTAGGGACGAGGGAAGATGGAAGGAGGGAGAGGTAAATGAGAGATAGGAGCAGAACCCCGTTGTCACCTCCACCCTCTTCCCCATGCAGGAGAATATATTTGGGTAAATGGACGTGATTGTCTAGAAGACATATGAATAAAACAATAGGTGCCACACAGCACTTGATTGAGTGAAACCTCCTTGCATCCAATTGCTTTCCCCAGATAGCATATACAGACAGACAACATCTACAAACGGATAATGTATGATCCCTGCAGCATTATTACATACACTTAGCCTCCATGGTTATTATTTCACTGTTTAAATGGACTGTAAACATTATATTGTTAGCATGATACTGCTTACAGTTAAAGAAACTACCTCTAAAGTAATTGGCACCCTAAATAAATATGAGCAAACAGGCTGTATAAAATAAACAGACTAGGTAATGACCTACATTTTACGGATTAAACAAATAAGGGACAAATAAAAAATATGGGAAACCTATTTTCTTTGTATAAAATATGTATACAGTTTGGATATGACTTCAAAGACTGTCCAGCCTGTGTTATAACAATAACTGAACGAGCATACACTTTTTTTATAGCTACATGTTGCAGTACAGAAAGTGCTTCCTATGTTTAGCCTAGGTGCTAACGAGATAATAGCTAACTTGTTTGGCATTTTTACAACATGTAGTCTGGAATTCCCGTTTTCACAGCCGCTCCTGTCCAATAACTATAACCATGCATACAAACATTTCTTACATACTCTTAGGGGTGTACTCACTTTTGTTGCCAGCGGTTTAGACATTAATGGCTGTGTGTTGTGTTATTTTGAGGGGACAGCAAATTTATGCTGTTATACAATCTGTACACTCACTACTTTAAATTGTAGCAAAGTGTCATTTCTTCAGTGTTGTCACATGAAAAGATATAATCAAATATTTGCAAAAATGTGAGGGGTGTACTTACTTTTGTGAGATACTGTACATTTCCCCAGCCAGTATGGCCCTAAGATTTATTATTGCTAGCTTACTACTCATTCTAGGTAGCTTGCTTGCTACAATAGGTCTGTTAGCTGGGTTGTGTATTTTAAACAGCCTTTTGCTCATCTTTATCATGGCTGTCAATCATTTTAGATGTGAGAGTATATATTGGATGGACAGATAAATACAGTTTGATGGATGGTGAGATATGTAATGTACATACAGGGACCAAGGTAAGTGCGGGAAGAGACTTCTACATTAGCAGCCCTAGTTAATGTGTGTTAGAGACGTAGTAGGAAGTCACAGTGCCTGTTGGTAATGGTAGAGACTCAGACAGGGCCTGGTGGTGATGGTAGAGACTCAGACAGGGCCTTGTGGTGATGGTAGGAGACTCAGACAGGGCCTGGTGGTGATGGTAGGAGACTCAGACAGGGCCTGGTGGTGATGGTAGAGATTCAGACAGGGCCTGGTGGTGATGGTAGAGATTCAGACAGGGCCTGGTGGTGATGGTAGAGACTCAGACAGGGCCTGGTGGTGATGGTAGGAGACTCAGACAGGGCCTGGTGGTGATAGTAAAGACAGGGCCTGGTGTTGTACTTGTATTGCGCACATACCCAGATGACCAGTCAGAGCTCAGGGACTATACCACATTTCAATAGAGTGATCTGACATGATGCTAGGTAGCAGCATTTCCTGTATTTAAATCTGTGGATGAGCTATGGCTTTAAATTAGTCCAGGACAGTTTCCTTGTTTGGCTGAAGAATGCCTCAAGATACGTCTTTGTTGCTCCCAACGAGCTCCAAGCAGGCTGGGACACAGGAAAGGGGACAGGCAGTAAGGCAGGGACTCCACATCCCTTTCCATGAAAAGCAGAGGCCTGAGGAATACTAATGGCAGTGCCTTAAGCCCTAAGAGATGGCCATTGTTTATACCGGCGAAGCAAACAACAGGCTTAAACAATGGAGGCAGAGCCCAGAGCTCCCAGTGTTTTTCCAGGGTCAGGAGATGAGGAAACTACAGTAACTCTCCACCGTATCTCTGGTCGAGGAGTATTGGAACATGGATTTTACTGCTGGAATTTAAAGCAGTGGAGCATACTCAATCAGCCTGCAACATAGCAGTCACATTCTAAGAATAGAAACTGTACCCCATATTGACCTGTTCACCAATAAGCTCATTATCATTAAAGATGTAGAAGACAGGAATGGGATGGAGAACATCATTATGGCGTTTCACTAGAACACATCAGTATAGCTCAATCAGCCAAATCAGTATTGCTGACGCTGTTTGACCTGTAAATCTCAAGCATGGAGCTTAGAAAGCAGCACTGGTGGGCCTGTACCACCTCTTCTGTCGGACAGCGTAAAGCCAAAGCTTGTTTCGAACACATTTTAATGACTTGCTTTATCAAGCATGCCGGAGTCATTAAAGACCAAATTAAAGTTATGAATCATAGTTACCTGGAAAAATTTGACAGGAATTCACATAGAAACTCCTGTGGAGTTAGTAAATCTGTCGGAGACCACGGGTCCACATGGCTGGAACACTGGGTGGTTAACTATCTGGGTTGTTCCTGTGTGTCGCAGCGCTCTGCTCTGCATTAAAACACAATGCAAATTTCACTCCCGTCCTCAAGTCGTAAACAGTGTTGGGGACTAATGGTTTACATTTCAGGGATTACGGATAACTTTGTAAAATTTTGATGATTACTGCTTGGATTAAGTTAAAATTCAGAAAGGTGACAGGCTTTGTAGGCTACAGTGCAAACTGTAGCTTCCAGGTGAGACAGATGTCGGCATCAAACAATTCAACATCCAATGTCATTTAAGCAGTGACGCCGACGGGGGGGACAACCGTGAACGTTGTCCCGGGCCAGGGCCTGGGGGGGGCGGGGCCTATTTGGTTGGTTTAAATATAATTATTAATTTGTCTGTCAATGTTAGTATTCAGTACTATCGAGAAGGTTAACAGTTACTAAACAGAAGAACTGCATTGATGAAGGGATTCATGTTTTTTACTCTTTTCTGCTTTTTTTATACAGCATTATGATTAAACTTTTTCTGTAAAAATGGTTTGTTCTACCAACAGCCAATCAGAGTGATACCCTAACACCAACAGCCAACATAACTTTGTTAAAGCTGCACTAGGTAGGATTTATTCAGTAAAAAAGTGCCAGTGGAATGTCGTTCTATCATTTCTGGAGCACGCCGCTACTTCCCAGCCAATCCCATTCCAGCCAATCGCCCTCTGCGAGGCAGGCTTTCCTCCTTGGCTTATTTTGTGAACGCTTACTTGTATGATATTACATATAGCATAAGCATGCCGTGAGGAGCGAAGTTTGCTTACCGTAAGAAACTATAATGGCAGCCAGAGACCAGGACGACAGTCAGTTCCTCCCTTGTCTACTAAAGCATACACTACGAAAACGGCAAAGCGAAAGAAGACTTAGACCAACTCTCTGTAGCTAGCTATCAGGAACCCTAAGCTAACGTTAGCAAGGCTAAGAAGAACGTTGTCGAACTTTTTCGGTACAGGTAATTCCATTTTTCATATTTTTATTCGGAACGTGATTCTCTATCGGGCATTGGTGCAGAACCGCTTTCTGACGGGTGAGTAATTGCAAAATGCTGTAATTGTTTTTTTTTGCTGAAACAAATCCTACATAGTGCAGCTTAAAAAAAAATCAAATTTAACCAATAAATTTGTCTAACTACAGTACTGTAGCTATCTGGCTAAAACATTGCCACCATGCAACTAAAACTAGGAGCACAGAAATGGAAGGACAAATCTAAAAGAGAACATCTAAATATGTGTAGCAGTTAAGTAATGGCTGATTGGGACTGAGTAGGTTATGAATTGAAAAGATGTGACATAATTAATTACCTGTGTTGAAAACAAAGGGATTTAAATGTGGCCTAGTTATGAATTAAAACATTAAACAATAAAACGTTTATGATCTGTTTTTTGGACAGTAATATAATTACTATTAATTAATTTTTTGGCCCGTGGTTTGGGTCCTAAACGTTAAATTTTGTCCCGGGCCCTGTCATTCCTGTCGGCGTCCCTGCATTTAAGGCTTGTATAACGAAGCATTGGTGTAATATTCAGTGAAAAGGCAATGGATACCATTTGGCCTTTTATTGATACACATATACATCACTTAGTAGACAATCTTATACTGACTACATGACATTGTGGTAAGTGAATTTTTCTCACACTGGCCCTCGGAGGAATCAAACCTGCAACTCTGTCACTGCGAATCACGTTTTCTGCCTTTTCAATTATTCTCCTCTTCTGGGCTGTGATTGTTGTGAATGGCTTTTCACAACTGTATCCTCGTAACCTATGTAATCGAATAATGGTTGATTTCGAGAGGTGTAGCCTAAAGGGCCAATCAATCATTGTTTTTGCAACCCGGCATATATGGAATACATAGAGAGGGAATATCTTCTAAACTTCTTTGTGGAGCTCTATTTGTGGGATGTTTTAGGGCTCAATTTAATTTGTGTTGATTCAGAAATGTTTGTCTCCATAAGCTTACTTGGTTGTACTCAAACTTTTGCACTTTTATAAGACTTATAAGACCAGTTAAAATGATTGAAATATCAAAGTATCACAAACAAAAATGTAATCATTAGATCTATAGCAAATGCAGAAAAGGGTCATTGTTGTTCACCTGCATGTAGCCCTTCTCTGTAGTGGGCAAGGCATGGAATTCCATGACAGAAGCATTTCCTCCTGGAATCAATAGGCCATTTCAGTTAAGTGCTTTGTTTTTGGAGAATATCCTTTGTTTAATCAAAATCTTTTCATCAAATTGCTTTTGAGGTAAGTTGATCAACTTTCTTGTTATTTACAAAAAGTTGTAGATATAATAATTATTCATCATAATCCATCCAATTTTTGAGAGAGTAAAATGTTGATGGTTTTTCAGTAAAGTAGTAACATCCCGGCCCCTGTAATGGGGCAGAATGCCTCCCGGGGCATCTAGTCCCTTTATGGATGATCATTAGTTTCTTGCTGTAATTTTGACACTGGATAGCTCAATTTGTACTATTTTGGAACCACTTTAATAAAATAGAATTTAAGTACGATTATGTGTGTTAAAAGTGTGTTAAAATGGACCCACTTATTTCATACTTTAGTGTACTTATTACTTATTATATTTATTTGAAAGAAATTCAGAGTATATTTTAAGCAATTTTCAATCATATATTGTTTGATCTGAAGAAGTTCAATAAATATAGGCAGTTAGCAGGCACAGACTGGTTTAACAGCTTTATGATGCACAACCTAAAATTATCAACCTAAATTTCACAAGCAGCAGTCCAGCTCTGCCTCTTAGGAAAGTAATCTGAATACGTTACTGAGTCTGAGTACTCGAAAGGTTACGTTACTGATTAAAATTCGGGACAGGTAACCCAACCATGGTCTTAAACTGACTTTTTATGTAGTATGGTATCTCTAACCGGAAAGCTTAAGCTATGATTCATTAAAATATCTTCATGAAAGGAGGTAAGAATATCCTCCTGACCATAGTGAGAAGGTACTGTGAACAAAGTGCAATGGAAGGACTCTTTTCCTTCAAAAAATGAAGTCCTGGCTACCTGCTGCTAGCCACTGCCAGAGAATAACTGCACTTTGAATTGAAGTCTGCTTTAGCAAAGAGACGGAGGAGGCACTCAACACAGTCTACACCTTAGAAAGTAAGAACACCAGGCTGACGGGTTCTCTCTCAAAAAGCATCCTTCACTCTAAACCACATCACACAAGACATCCCGCTTTTCAGATGAAAATCAGTCCTACATAATTGCTGTGTGTGCCACCTACCTGGCAGTAAATCTACCACAGTCAGGGTTAAAAGTGGGAACTTATTCTCCATCTTTGGACAGCTTTACGATACCCACAACACCTTCTCTAATGAATGAGCCTCCAGTCTGACTTTCATGGTCTTTTAACAACTAACCATCACACTTTAATATTCTAGTACCTTCCTTGATTACAGCCACACTAAAGTCACTTCCTTAGTGCAGGAAACTAGACAAGATTAAGATATCCTCTGCAAAAGGAGGTACTGTTAAGCTTGCATAAACATTTGTGGTTGAATTTAGGAATTACAGTATTTGTGATGTATGGTTTTCATATAGTCATGCTGCAATATGAGAAGCAGGCAGTGGAAAAAAAAACAGTTGTGTCTGTGCTGAGGGAGAGAAAAAGGCGGCATTACATTCTTTCAGTCTTATTGAGATTCAGCGTTTGTTCTCCTCCCAGCCTCCCACAGGCTTCAGAGAAGGAGGTAGGGGTGGGGGGCGAGAGAGGCGGGGGCTGGGGAAGAGTGTGAAAGAGAGATAGAGGCCCAAGCACACCAGTAGCCCAGCCCACCTGTCTGTCGGACAGTATCTCTGTTTGTCAGCCTAACTCTGCAGGTCAAGTTGAATGAGAGAGAGACCAGGGCCACACCACCAAGCCATCGTTTCTTACCTTCAGTCAACACCGGCAGACTTAAATGCTTTTCGTCCTTCATTAATGTGCTAGACACTTCACTGGTAAATGTTATTTATTTTCAACAGCCCCCACAGCCGTAAAACCGAAATGGTTGAAAGAGTGGCCAACTGAAGAGAGAAAGTGAAAAGGTTGAATTAATCTTTCAGGGGGAAGTAGGTTGGAGTATAATGGTTTTAATTCATTCCCTGAAGGACACAACTAATCAACTGCCTCTCAGAAACGTCCAAGCTAAGACCTACATCTTGCTGCCAGATACACAGAGGAGGTCTTCAGGGCTTTTATGCCTGCACTGTTCGAGAGCCAAACGTTAGTGTTTCAGCACTTGCTAATCTCACAGATCGACAACAGGCCACCCAGTATCTTCTGTAGTAGGTAGAGTAAGATACCATTCCTAGATAGAAAGGTCCCTAAGGGTACAGATATGGAAGCTGGCAAACATTAAAGTTTTAATAGAACATAATAATAAAGTAGCCAATCGAAAGGCTGCTGTTCTTGTACTATCAAGTGTACCACAGAATGAGAGGGGGAGGCTCAAGTGTGAGCTCAGCGTTCTAAGGAGCTCTTTTCGCAGCACCAAGGTAAACCACCACCGTCTAGGTTTTGAAATTCCCCCCTGATAACATGCTGCAAAGCCCCATGGGAGTGGGCGAGGCGTAGTCGGCAGGGATTTTCCCGTGTCATTGCGCTCTAGCAACTCCCTCAGGAGGCTCGGGTACCTGCAAAGCAAACGTTGTTGTCGGGCGAGCGAGCGTAACCTCGCGGGCAATCCACCCACATGGCTTCCCGCTAGGATCAGTAGTGTGGGGAAGAAAAGAGTGAGGCTCGTTTTGTGACGGTGAGGCCCTTTGCTCCTCCACAGGTGCTGTGGCTTCCTGTTACCTTTCAGCACTGAACATCGTATTCTACTTGACAACTGCTCTGCTTCACGGCGCTAAACGCGGAGCTTAATGGCCGCTGAGGGAGAGGTACTGGAAACTAACTCAAAGGGCTGTCTGCCTGCTACGGCCAGCTGGAACCCCTCCATGAAGACGAGCCGAGCCAGAGAGAGCGCAGGAGAACACATGAAATGGGCATTATAAACAGGGTTAATAAGACACGTGTCATTTGTTTATTGCTCTTATCATCGTCACACACAAAAAACACTGTCATAAAAGCTGAGCGTTGTCTCAGTAAAACGGAAACATACATTTGTTATGCTGTACCTCACACTTACACACACACACACGGTCCTGGGAATGCTAGGCTAAGTATGACCCAGAGCTGCGAACGCAGGCTAACGCTGCATGGTTTCTCCATCTTCCGGTCTTATCAAACGGCAGCGTTTGTGCTCCAATTTAACAATTCATGGAGCACCGGAGCTCAAAACTTCTCAAGCTACCACTCATCCAACCTGGACTACTTTACAATGCCATTCCCTATACAGACACTGTTTCCTTTCTGGCTGTATAAATAACCCTAAAAGCAAACGTCAAAGCAAGCCGACTGCATGAGAATATCAACCAGCATGAATCCTCTCATCCAGATTTCAATCAACCAAACTGAATTTAAACAAAAATACGACCTGTCTCCTCCTCGTCTTCCCTTACCGAATGAGACCGGAATAGTATTAGCTATTTCAGGGTGGTTTAAGGTGTTAAGGAAAGTACTGTGAGTATCTAAAGCAACTATGAGGAGAGTAAAGACAATGCAAATTGAGAAAGTTATAGTAGGGAATATCGCAGGCTCTCAGTTCCTTAGAAAAATAATATTTAAAACATGAACTTAAAACATCAACTGTCTGTATAGGGATGTCATTTTTCCTTGAATTTATGCTAGTAGTCCAGTAAAAATATTACATATGGCCCCCAAAATGTCACCAACATGTATCATATGAGACCATGTGTACACAAATATCTGCCCTTACAAAGCCAATCCTCATCCACCCATTCGGTCAGTTGCCCCAAGGTCCACAAATAACAATGTGAAAAGAAAAAACAGACTTGAGGGTTTTAATTTACGTTGAACAACTTCTACTTGGGGTGCATGTGACAAGGACTCCATCACAGATTACACAAGCTAATCCAGCTGCGTGTTGCGATGCCTCTCTACCAGATGAGCTCAACACATTCTGCGCTCACTTTCAGGCTGTCAACCCCCAGCTAACGAAAGAGTGAACACACAAAGCCGTTGGTCCAGATGGCGTCCCCGGTTGCGTCTTCAGAGTGTGTGCCAACCAGCTGGCGGGTGTCTTTACAGACATCTTCAACCTGCCCTTGTCACTGCCTGCAGTTCCCAATTGGTTCAAGGAGACCACCGTTATCTCAGTGCAATAGAAAGCCGAACAAACACATCCTAATGACTATCACCTTATCGCACTCACCCCTGTCACCATGAATTGCTTTGAGAGGCTTGTCGTGGCCCACATCAAAGGCAGATTGCCAAGATCATTGGACCCATTCCAGTTTACCTACCGCCAAAACAGATTGGCGCCGGATGCCATTTCCATTGCCTTTCACATGGCCACAACTAGAGACGAGGAAAATGTATGAGACCGCCGCTCATTGACTATAGTTCAGCATTCCCTCCAAACTCATCACCGAGCTCAAAGCATTGGGGCTGGACACCACCCTGTGTAATTGGATTCTTGACTTTGAGACTGTGAGGATTGGTAACAACACCTCCCTGACTCTTAACCCTGAGGCCCCATAGGGGTGTGTCCTCTGCCCTTCCCTCCCTGTTCACCAAGACTATGTGGCCATGGACCACACCAACTCCATCATCGTGTTGGCAGACCACACCGTGGATACAGGCCTGAAAATGAACAAGTCAGCTTTCAGGGAGGATGTGAGCAAACTGAGATGTCAGGAAAGCAACCTCTCTGTCAATGTCAGCAAAACTAAGGATATTATTTTTGACTTAGGAAAGCAGAGCAGGGAACATCTATCAAAATAGGGTTTCATACTTGGAGGCCTTGAGTTACTATCTTCAAGCCATCCGACTGTTGAGCACTTGACCTGTCTGACCACCTACAGTGTCTTTGCACAACTGGTTACAATTTCACTCACACATGCACACACTCTCCCAGAGACACAAACATACAGACACACGTTTGTGTTTCGGCTCTTGTGGGGGCCTGATACCTCACCCGTTCTCTATTCCCAAATCTCATTTGACTGTGGAGGACATGACTGTTGAGTATGTACCTGCATGTAAGGACTTTGTTGCTTGCCTCGTGTATAACAACCATTAAACCTTGAACTTAAAATGTCAAATTGGTAAAGTTTAAAACCTGAACACCCTGCTGGTCCCGGTGGACTGTCAACCCCCCCCCCCACCAGGTATTAATAATTAATAAGACACAGAGCCTTGGGCATAACCCCCCACCACCACCACCCCCCCCTCTCCACCAACCCCTCCCTCAGGTTGCACACACAGGCCACAACATCTACTACACATGGCCTCAAAATGACACCACATTAAACGAGTAAATAGGAGAACAAATATGAGAGGACAGTGGTCTTGAGAGGACTGTCAGGAAAATGAATGTTTGTGTATGTGAATAAGCACTTGGGAGCCTGATCAGATAGTGAAAGGATAATCACAGTGACAGCCACCACCAGATAATTCCTCCCGTCTCTGGCTATGTTTTGATCTCTGTTTATCGCTCTCTTTTTTTCACTGTCTGTCTCACTATTGCTGTTCACTATTTTCTTTTGGTCTCTACTTAAGTTACATGTGTCACACACCCACTTGCATGCACACACACACACATTTTAAACCCTTCATTTGAAGTCACAAATCCAATAAACACTCCAACAAATACTCAAACACTAAAGAGGTCTCTGTATGACAAAACTCTCAAAGGTAAAGGCAGCACATCCACAAAGTGGGGCCATTGATCGCCATCACCTAGCAATACCTTACCACTGGCATCTCCCTTGACTTGATGTGGGACTGCATTCTGAAGGACACATACTATACACTTGTCAACATAGATAATAACTGTACCACTTGCAATGATAACTTAGGCTGTTCAGGTGTAACATGAGGGGCTGATATTGACAGGGTTGGTGATGCTCAAAAGACACCTTAGCTTCTGCACACAAATTGTTCTCAGCTACTGCTTACACATCACATTCCCACTGTACAGCCATTGTAGTATTCTCCAGGCCCAGCGATGTTAATAAGGGAACACTGACCTAGTAGGCCCCACAGACATTCACAAGGACAGTAACTGTTTCCCTCATTAACTTCAGGCCAAAGTGTCGCAGCTGTCACAGTGCTTACATCCACTATGGGCCCCTTAGCGTCATACATTGCTTCACTTTTCATACCAATTACATAAGCAGTTGTCACAAAGTTCTTATATAGATATCCAGCCTAAAACTGGGTATCTGTATAAGCACTTTGTGACAACTGATTCTGGTTGTTATTTAAAAAGTAAAGAATATCATGTATCAATACACAGTGCCTATGAAAAAAACCCTGGTAGGGTCATAACCTAATGAAGAAACCAAGAGAGGATCCAGACTCTGTATGAATGTATGTATGTACAGTATCTCACAAAAGTGAGTACATCCCTCACATTTTTTCAAATATTTGATTATATCTTTTCATGTGACAACACTGAAGAAATGACACTTTGCTACAATGTAAAGTAGTGAGTGTACAGCTTGCATAACAGTGTAAATTTAATGTCCCCTCAAAATAACACAAGACACAGCCATTAATATCTAAACTGCTGGCAACAAAAGTGAGTACACCCCTAAGTGAAAATGTCCAAACTTTTGCGAGATACTTTATGTATGTATGTATATATACAGCTCCGGAAAAAATTAAGAGACCACTGCACCTTTTTCTTTCCTTTCCAAAAAAGTCAAAAAGGAAGGTTTTGAGTGATGTATAGACATACACACATACTTATATATGTTATGACATGTTTTGCCCTTTACTCATAAAGTGAACCCTATTACAAGCATATAATACATTAGTCATTACAGATCTGTACCAAGGGGCAAACTCCGAGGCTGAAAAATGAAGCCTACCCGGAAGTGCCAAAAACTGCAATTCATTGAATGACCACTTGAGGCTGGCTGCAAAAGGGAGCAATCTCCATAGAACTCTATGGCAAAATGCCCAACTTTACTGCAGAAATAAACATGTTTACAGCCTGGTTCAAAAAATGGTTTTGGTGTATATTGCTTATTTTCCCCTTTTTGACAACTGTGGGCGGGGGTGAATTTTTTTATAACTCATCCGTTTAAATTATATTAAGTTTTGTAATTAGGGGGCGCGGCCTATTGAGTGGCAGGTGTGGTGCTGGCGCTGTCACTCGTGTCACTCCTAGCGGTTTGTCCTGTCTGCTATCGCCTCAGCGAACTCCAGTCGTTATAATCAAGTGACATCCAAATAAACGACTCGTAACCATACAGTCTATGCTCATAACTAAAGTTATGTGAAAATCTAATATATAATCTGCAAGTCTCGACCTATCATCTCGATAAAATCTAGAGTTGCAAAATTACCACATTTATATATTAAAAAACGCTGAAGCATTTAAGTTTTGTTGTGTAGTTTCAGGTTAACTTGCCTCAAGTGTAAGCTGGTAACGTTACGGTGACTGGCTACCAACCGCTAGCAACACAGAGTAGCATGCTGGTAGCATTTAGCCTAGCTTCTTAGCCTTTGCTAACTTGATAATGTCGCGCTAGGTGGGCGTTGTTGCAGCAACCAGGCAACTCAGCTGCACCCACGCCACATCTCTTTGCCCAATTTTGGTTATCCGGGAGTTAGGACAAGTGACACGCTGCCAAGATGGTGACGACCATCTCCTCCAAAAATGAGCTTCAAAACGGGTCTTCAGACACCTATGGGTGACGTCACGGTTACTATGTCCATATTTTTTACAGTCTATGATCTGTACCCATATGAAATTCATATATAATGGAATATGGAACCTGGAACAATGGTATTTTGTCTAGAACAAGTTATTAATTGTATTGGAGAATATTATTGATGGCTGCAATCAAGTACCTGTACTTGTCAATAACTGACTCTAAAGGACAACAACAGCCTCCTTATTCTTTTCAAGGATCGGACAATTATGTGCAAAAAACTGTATAATCGTGATCAGCCAATTACTTTAAAATACACTGTTATTTCTGACCAATTGTACTTTAATCTGAAAAGGCACCCAACATGCTGCAGTTTTTATTAGAATTATTATTTTTAAATATAGAAGCATCACCAGAAACAACATTTGTATTTATTTTATGTATAACAATGCATAAGAAAAATTATCAGCAAAATAATTGTTGTTCTGGTTCTTGTTGTTGTTGTTCTTGAGGACAGAGGCATCCACAGCCACACTGAGAAGTGTTGTTCTTGGTGACATGGGCATCCACAGCTACACTGAGGAGTGTTGTTCTTCGGGACAGGGGCATCCACAGCCACACTGAGGAGTGTTGTTCTTGGGGACAGGGGCATCCACAGCCACACTGAGTGGTGTTGCTCTTGAGGATGGAGGCACTACAGCCACACTGAGGGGTCTTGTTCTTCAGGACAGGGGCATCCACAGCCACACTAAGTGGTGTTGTTCTTCAGGACAGGGGCATCCACGGCCACACTGAATGGTGTTGCTGTTTGTGGGGACAGATGCATCCACAGCCAAACTGAGGGGTGTTGTTCTTCAGGACAGGGGAATCCACAGCCACACTGAGGGGTGTTGTTCTTCGGGACAGGGGAATCCACAGCCACACTGAATGGTGTTGTTGATTTTGGGGACAGATGCATCCACAGCCACACTGAGGAGTGTTGTTCTTGGGGACAGGGGCATCCACAGCCACACTGAGGAGTGTTGTTCTTGGGGACAGGGGCATCCACAGCCACACTGAAGAGTGCCACAGCAGCATCAGTTTGCCAGGCAGACACCGTCTCAGTCTGTGTCACTCTGTGTCCATCTGATCTCGACTCTGGTGGCACAGGTCACTGAGGTCTGGCCAAGGGCTGTCACAGCAGTCTCCTACTTAAATCTTTCCTGTCAGCAATCTGGGATAGGAACAGCTGCAATGAGCGGGTCGTAACCTACCAGAGACCACAGGTCCACGGGGCTGAAGAAGAATCCGAGTTTTAGAGAGCCAGCAGAGTCAAACTAAACTAGGGCTGGTCAATCATTCTGGCTCCAGGAATACAGCAATTTGTGGCCAAACATTTTTCTCCAAAAACAACATCTATTATAATTTCTACATGCTTTATTCTTAGTTGTAGATTGAAAGTGTGGCCTGGAGTATTGTTTTATACAATTATAATTTCTCCAAATCTTTTAAAAACATATCTTCATAATTTTGGAGTGACATATTCTGTGGATGTACTTTGCCCACCCCTGAACTAGAAAGTCATCCTTTGATGCTTGCTTTGCATTTTAAACAGTGTGGAAATGAAAATGTGTGGTTTGGAAAGGATACACTCAGTTTAATCCTATTTGATTGAGGATTAAGACAGTGTTTGGGAGTATGTCCAAAACTTGGGATATAATTTAAAAAAATGAAATGAGGACATGACTAAAACTGAAAGGTATAATCATGTCCAGTTTCTACATGCCCATAGCCTACAGTACAAATTTGGAATGAATAACTAATGCACATTTTGGATTGAAGTACATGGTACAGTATTAATAAATCACTATAGGCTCAGTGTTACAGAAAGGTTATCCACAGAATAATGAACAGCAAACCTAAAAGTCCAGTCTGGATCTCAACTCTCCAATTCAGCCTTGAAGTTAGAAGACTCATTAAAAGTTAAATACTGAATAGTTGGATTTCCATTGCCATTATTTGTAAGGGACACTCCACTGTGACTTGCCCACCATCCCATAGGCTATAGTCCATCTCTGCTAGATGGAGATGATTGTATTGGATGTATTTCCCCAGACTCCAGGTCACCTTTTCCCAGAGAGACTGCGGAGCATCCTCTGTCCCCTGGATTGGCGGTGACCTCTGAGTCACCATAGCCAGCCCTGTGAAACAGGACACCTCCGCCACTGGCCAGTGACCTCTCACCTCTTCAGCCAGAGAGGTGCATTTCTCACTGTGTACCAAAAACATTGACAATCTCACCCTGCGATCCACAACTGAGAAACAATACATACATAACACCTACATTCATAATCTCACAGCCCAGAAGGCTATTCTCCTCAGCCTGTCGGGACACCAGGACGTGAATCACCATGTAGCTGGGGAGAGACAGGCATGCTTAGAAATCAACTTAGGGACAAGAATCGAACAGCCCTGGGGAGTACTGCAGGAGGACAAGGTGTTAGACAGGGAAGAGAGAGACAGTAGCCCTCTGGAGAATACATAGTTCAAGACAACCATAAAAAGACACCCGTTAACACACTGAGCTGTTGCCAATTAGCGAACGCTAAGAAATGAAAGAAGACAGATCTGCTCGGCGAATGTTACATCTGATTTACATACACTACCTGCCGTCAATCTGTTCTGTCATTTGATGAAATTGGTATGAATGCAACCAAATAGCAACACATGTTGACTTGATGGCCACTATAGTTTCTTCTTTGTACATGATGTATATTTGTTCAGAATGAGCTACAGCATTCACATGAAGACTGGAGTTAGAATGAGAGACAGAATTGACAGGGCTGATGAAAATAATGCTAATAATATTCATGGAAAGTAGTGATGTTCATTTTATTTGATGTCACTGCAATACACCGTGATATGAGTAAATGTTCCCTTACCAAACCCACAGCCACAAGAGTAACGATTGTGTCCACTAATGCAATTTGGTAACAGCCAGTCACACATGAAATAACTACTGACTTTGGCCACTGACTGTCTCCCCATGGAAAGCTAGGGCTGAATAATTCATCAGCCTTCATATCATACACACACACACACACACACACACACACACACATGCATGCACGCATGCACATGTGCGCACACAGCCTATATGCGCAGACATACACACCACCACAAACAAACCCAGAGATAAGAATATCTACATATAAACAATCTCGCTGACACACACACACACACATACAAACACACATACAAACACACGCACGCACGCACACGCACACACGCACACACACACACACACACACACACACACAGTGCTCATGAATCCTGACATCTTAAATGAAACACTGTTTATGCATTTGGTGAGTTTAGTGGCCCTACCCGTTATCCCTGCTGGCCATTAGAAAGGGTGGGTCTGATCATTCATCATCCAGGAGAATGGCCCATTCAAGTACAACCCAGGAAACATGGAGGACAGGGAGTCTATAATCAGCCCAGGCCATGGTCATCTCTGTGTGTGTGTGTGTGTGTGTGTGTGTGCCAGTCTCCATTTGGATTTGGATTCTCGTGAATGTGTGTGTATGCACGTTGGTGTGTCTAGCATCAGTATTTCGGCTTCCTGGGTGTAGCCCTGTTCGCTGAAGATATCGATCTGATCAGAGGAACATATGGCCCAAATGTGTGTGTGTGTGTGTATGTGTGTGTGTGTGCAGATGCACATAACTCCTGACAATGTGTCAGGTTCTAAAGGATGTGTCATCGCTCCCCTCCCAGCATCCTTCATGCTTTAGTGCGCCCAGGGGACAGAGCGTGACGCAAAGTCAGGCAGGCTGGGAGCTGCATGTTCTTTCTCCGCATTCGCCCGGCAACAGCCAGCAAGCAAAACAGAGCACAGCCGAACATCTCGCATAGACCACAAGCCACTCTAACGCAGTGGAAGACCAGACAGAGAATGCAATAAGCAGGATGTAATGTCACTTTACTCACCCGGTAACTAACACACAGTTATGGTAATGACTTGAGAGAATCCTTGAAAACAGCAGAACCTGAAGAATACAAGGGGAGACAGTAAGCATTGCAGCAAACACCGCTTGGCAGCACTGGCACTCCCGGTACCAATAATGTATGATTCCAAGCTATTTTAAGAAAGCAGCGGTGGTTTACTAAGTTACGTTCTTCTGGGACCTCTCCATCACTCCCCACAAGCTGTGCTAGTTGGAACTCTTATAAGAATTCATTCAACAGGACCCGTATTCCTGAGTAAAAGGTGTGCTATTCCATGTTCAGGATGCTCACTCAACGCTTCGTCCTGTGTTCTGATGTACTCAGCAGACTCCAGGAGACTGGCCTAGACATTCCACTACTTGCCTTCCTGCAGGCCGCCAGCAGTAGGGCTCTCTGATGGCTGATCGCAGAACTGTCGTTGTGCATTAGCATCGGTCAACCTCCCAATATAACCAGTGTTTACTAGACTGCACTATAATGGCAACCTACAAAACGTGGAGGACCGGTGAAGAAGGGCTAAAGACAACAATGAGAAATTAGGCCAAGATGGCAGAGGACAGGGTGAATGAAGACAAGTAGGTCACCAGACTGTCATTATGGTGTTTAGTCAGGCAGTGTCCAATGAATACAACAAATTATAGAGACACCGTTTTTTGTCTTCTACCTGCTCATAATGAGCTCAATCTGTCAATATGCGGATACTCAATAACGTACAAAACAAAAGACATGGAAACAGATGGGAGAAGAGAGACGTGTCTATGAGAGACAGATATCTCAAGGCTTTGCATCTCTGCCATCCGTTTCAGAGGCACAGCTCAATCTCTGGCTTCTCTCTGCGCTGCTGCTGTTGCTGTTGTCACCAGTTTTGAGGGAGTTCTGCATGAAAGGTTCGACGTGTTTCCTAGGGAAGCCTGCGTTTTACTCTCCCACCCTTGTCTTTAAAACAAAACACCTACTCTGAGATTCACGGCATATCAAATTGGCTGAGTCGTACATCTTGGGACAAAACGCAGGAAAGATTACAGGACAAAACGGAGCGAGGGAAGGTAAAACAAGGTGCAATGATGAATGAGGCAGGAAACAGGGAGCGGCAGAAACAGTGCATAATCGGGAGAGATGGTGGTGGGCTCCCATTCCACAGCCTCTTCAAGGCATGACTTGAAATCGGGTGCGTGCGTTTGTCCCGTAAAGATGGGAGTAATGCAAGGCTCTACACAGTCCCTGGTCGTAACGTTCACGCCACTGGATAGACACACCGCACCGCGGATCTGCCTCTGATCCCATGATGATTCTAGAGGCCTGGACGGATGGATTACTGGGCTCTGATTGCAATCCCCTTACATCACAAAGCTCTGCAGATCCGTGCAGTCTGCCTCTGTAAACCCAACCTCCCATATGGGCATGCATGTCATGCAATCACCAAATATGCCACACATCCCAACAATACAGTATGTTGATATTACAAGCTTTCTACATTTTTTTTTTCACTTTGCTACTATTCACACAAGCTTGTGGTAATGTTTCACAACTCTTAATACAAAAAACACAACACATCATCAAAAAAGCTATTGTTTCATTTGACATTCAATGAGTACAGCACACAAGATCAAACATCAGTGTGTCATCTAAAAAGACATGGTCCACATTGAAATATGATGTGTTCATATTATTATAATAATTATTATTATTATACTTTATTTCAACAAGGAACACAGACTGAGACCAAGGTCTCTTTAGCTGGGCCTTGCATATACATGTTTACAGATACAGATTAGGTACATTGATTTAAAAAAAGCAGATTGTCACATTTACACTGAGGTTATTCCCCTGATAGCACAAGAACTTGCATTACCCAAAACAGTTATAAGCAACACAGACACAGAAATCCTCCAATAAATGTTTAAAATGGACAGCGGGGGAAGAGTACCAAGTTTAGGTTTGGTCTGTACGCTATTCCATAAGCAAAGAGCGTAACAGGAAAAGGCATTCATACCCAATTCTGTGGAGATCGCGGGGCCATATAAAGTACATGCATAACTTTTGATGGGATTTTCTTCTTAAAATACATTTTACTATCACTGCTCATTGTTCCTCATTGATCATGGATTTGTATGTGACCCCCAACCTTGGTCTTAACAGTGTAGTGCCTTAACAACTGAGCCACCACAGACCATTGCATTCCCTATGAACAATAAAATAGTATCAAATACAGGACATGATTGCCATCCTTAGGAGTAACCACAACTGGTAGAGGTAAACATATAAAACCACTGGCAATGTCTTTCAACAAAGACCAGGGACTGGGACAAAACTCCAAACTGAGCTGCTGTGAACCATCACAAGTACATCTCTGTAGATAAAGCAGGCTCCTACGTGACCAAAACTTGACACATTGTTGGCACAATATCAATGAAATTGTGTGGGATAAAGTTAGGGTCCACCATTCAGAGGAGATTCAGGAATGGTTTTGGGCCAATCCCCAATTCCTGACCCTAGACTTGCCCCATAATCTCCTTTTCATCATGGAGGTGGAAGGTCTATGACAGCCATCCTCATGAGCAGGTCACACTACTTAGGCCCACAGATAAGCCATGTCATGACATCACTGGTGACCAATATCCGGTTTGAATTGACCATGCCAAAGGACTGTCCCGGAGTGCATAAAAAAATATGATATTCATTGTGAAGTGGACAAGATCTCTAAGCCAAATTCCAAAGACAGAATCAACACAAATTAGTGTAGTGTGTGCAAAAAATTGCCATTTATTTAATTTCTTACTAATGGAATTTGTTACATTTGATTACAGAAAATACTCTTGTTGCAATAAAAGCCAGTTTTTTTGGATCAATGATTGTAGAAGATGTCTTCATTGATCACACTTTTGACAAAGCGACTAAATAAAACTGTAAAAACGGAAGGAGGGGCACTTTCTTCTGTATTTTGGTGAACACTAGTTTAGAAACAGGTAGGAGACACAATGAACAGCTGTGTTTTTGAGCTGAATCTAATTGGCATGTAGCGGGCTGCAGTTAACAGGTAAAATGGTTTGAGCCGAACGTTTCTGTTAGTGTATAAACCCTGTATTTATTCAAGCAAACAAAGACATTTTATACATTAATGTACACACACTAGAAAAGCCCCTCAGCATCGCTGCTCCTATTAGTGCCTGCAAACTGCAGTCAGACTATACTGTAGCTGACCCTGCCTCAACAGAAAAACACACGTGATTTGCATGGTGTGAAATATTAAATTATCCTCCGGTTAGTTCACGCTTCTCCCAGAGGAGCTAATTCATTTAGAGACAACATTTCTGTCCTCGGCGAGACTAAATGATGTAAATGACTATAAACAAGAGGACAAATAATGCAGCACAGAAATAGATACACTTATAATCATGCACACGAACAGATGTTTTACGATCTTTGCAACAAATATCCCCAACAATGATCCTCATTCAAAATGCAATTTTCTGTGATGCCCCAACTATAAAGCCCTTGCAAGATAACATATTCCTTTTCTACTATCTATAAAGGGATTTTTGGTCCCGACAAGGACAGTAAAACTAGTGGACACGCATGCACATACCAATTGACGAGTACTACTCACACACATACTCGTCACATTACAAAGCGCAGTAAATCTCCCCTTTGAAAAACTGACAACGACAAGGGCCATATTCAATAGGTCTATTCGTCCTTGGAGTGGTCCTAGATAAAATTCCTCTGGAAAATGGGAGGAATTTCTTCTCCGTTCAACAGCTCACACCAAAGACATACCTAAGCACTTTCTTCACACAAATAACCCAGTGATTTCTATTGTTTGGGAGAAACATATCATCTGGTAGGCGTAGCTGGCAAAACATCATTTGTCACTTGTGCTATGGTTTCTGATGATTCAACTAGCCAAATGTCAATGTCAGCCATCTCCCCAGAGTGAATCTAGCTTTTAATCATGATATGTAAGGCACTGTTTCAACAGACACGAGAGACCGCACACACGAGTTAATCTGACGCCAAATGCAATCATCCC
Organism: Esox masquinongy; assembly: GCA_016801175.1. NCBI lineage: Eukaryota > Metazoa > Chordata > Actinopteri > Esociformes > Esocidae > Esox > Esox masquinongy. The sequence continues at coordinate 27,124 of JACXGI010001607.1, forward strand.
AAAATGTGTCTAATATGGAATGGGCCTCATAACAAGCTTGCAATTCCTGTACACTAATCAGTGACATGCAGATGGATGTGGTCTATGTTTGAGGAGATTATCGGCCTGCAGGAGACCAAACAGAGAGTGGGCAGGCAGGCAGGCAGGAGTCCTGTCTATTTGACTGAAAAACAGCATTCTGGAAGGCCACAACACAGACAGTTCTTCTACCACCATGGCTACAGCACGCATCCTCTTATTCTCCCCCACTACGCTAATCCTCTTTAGCGCTCAATCAATCATGGGCTTTTGGGCTACAAGGGAGTGGAAATATGGAATAGGGAGTGTGAAAAAGATTTACAGCAACAGAAACATGACGTTCATCAATAAGTCATTGGGTGATGTCATCCACCAACCCTCTCTCTCTATCTCTCTCTGCCTAACCATCTCTTGTCACTCAGAATGGAACTGGAACAGATGCCTATGGCACTTCCGGACAAAACAACCAGTGCTTTTAATGTAGATGCATCCACAAATGAAAGTTAAAATTGCCATGCAAAGAAAAAACCATACATAAACAAGATCCAGAAATGCTGCCGCGTTCACTGAGCCTGAGCTCATTTAAGATGGAATGAGGAGAAGTGGAAAAATGTCCTGTGGTCTGACAAATCAAAATTTGAAATTATTTTTAGGAATCATGGATGCCGCATCCTCCGGGCTAAAGAGGAGAGGGACCATCCGGCTTGTTATCAGCGCACAGTTCAAAAGCCAACATCCGTGATGGTATGGGGGTGCATTAGTGCACATGGCATGGGTGACTTGCACATCTGTTAATGCTGAACAATATATACAGGTTTTGGAGCAACATATGCTGCCATCCAGACAACATCATTTTCAGGGAAGGTCTTGCTTATTTCAGCAAGACAATTCCAAACCACATTCTGCACATATTACAACAGCATGGCTCCGTAGTAAAAGTGTGTGCTAATTAAACTGGACCCATTTAAAACATTTGCCACTTTATGAAATGAAAAATATGACAAAGGAGACCCCGAACTGATAAGCAGCTGAAATCCTATATCAAGCAAGAATGGGAAAACATTTCTCTTTCAAAACTACAGCGATCTCCAAGGTTCCCAAATGCTTACAGATTATTGTTAAAACAAGAGGAGATGCAACACAGTAATAAACATGCCCCTGTCCCAACTTTTTTGAAACATGTTGCTGGCATGAAATTAAAAACAACATCATTTTTCTGGTTCAACACTTCATATGTTGCTTTTGTACTATTTTCAATTAAATTAAATTTTCATTGATTTGCACATCATTGCATTCTATTTTTAGTGGCATTTTACGCAGCAACCCAACTTATTTGGAAACAGGGTTGTATATTCACGTGTTGGTCACTTATCCCCAGAAGGCACACATTTAATTGGATATCTTATAATTACATAGTCAGGTATTGCATAGTCAGCATCACTCACCAGCATATAACATCATTAATCATCAATTATTATACAGCAAGAGTGACCAATCCTATTATATCAAGTACTCATATACCATGTTAAACAACATTCACATTTAGTTCTTCAATCATGAAACTCTTAAATCTAGAAATCATTTTGTATTGCAAGTGCCTCCACATTTTCAGGCCAGGCTTATTCAACAAACAATATACTGAATACTTCAACACTAAATACATCCATTGAAGTAAACAATGAAGAACAATTTTGAAATGTGAAATTTGAAATGTCTTTGCAATAATGTGCGTAATCCATTAATGTTTCATGACTTTACCCAGAGGTTAATAATTACTAAATCTGTTTTGAAATGATTCAGAGAATTTGCATTTAGAAACAGAACATGCATTTAGATGCTTATTTACTATAAACTATGGTAGACTCTGCTTATACACTGATCAGCCATAACATTATGACCACTGAAAGGTGAAGTGTATAACACTGATAATCTCATTATCATGGCATCTGTCAGTGGGTGGGATATATTAAGCAGCAAGTGAACATTCTGTCTTCAAAGTTGATGTGTTAGAAGCAGGAAAAATAGGCACGCGTAAGGATCTGAGCAACTTTGACAAAGGCAAATTGACGAGTAGACGTCTAGGTCAGAGCATCTCCAAAACTGCAGCCCTTGTGGGGTGTTCCTGGTCTGCAGTGGTCAGTACCTATCAAAAGTGGTCCAAGGAAGGAAAAGTGGTGAACTGGCGACAGGGTCATGGGCAGCCAAGGCTCATTGATACATGTGGGGAGCGAAGGCTGGCCTGTGTGGTCCGATCCAACAGACGAGTTACTGTAGCACAAATTGCTGAAAAAGTTCATGCTGGTACTGATAGAAAGGTGTCAGAACACACAGTGCATCGCAGTTTGTTGTGTATGGGGCTGCGTAGCTGCAGACCAGTCTGGGTGCCCATGCTGACCCGTCCACTGTTGAAAGCGCCTACAATGGGCACGTGAGCATTAGAACTGGACCACGGAGCAATGGAAGAAGGTGGCCTGGTCTAAAGAATCACATTTCCTCTTACATCACGTGGATGGCTGGGTGTGTGTGTGTCGCTTACCTGGAGAACACATGGCAACAGGATGCACTATGGGAAGGAGGCAAGCTGGCAGAGGCAGTGTGATCCTTTGGGCAATGTTCTGCTGGGAAACCTTGGGTCCTGCCATTCATGTGGACGTTACTTTGACACCTACCACCTACCTGAGCATTGTTGCAGACCATGTGCACCCTTTCATGGCAACGGTATTCCCTGATGGCATTGGCCTCTTTCAGCAGGATAATGCACCCTGCCACAAAGCAAAAATGGTTCAGGAATAGTTTGAGGAACACAACGAGTTCAAGGTGTTGACTTGGCCTCCAAATTCCCCAGATCTCAATCCAATTGAGCATCTGTGGGATGTGCTGGACAAACAAGTCCGATCCATGGAGACCCCATCTCTCAACTTACAGGACTTAAAGTATCTGCTGCTAACATCTTGGTGCCAGACACCACAGCACACCTTCAGAGGTCTAGTGGGGTCCATGCCTCGACAGGTCAGGGCTGTTTTGGCGGCAAAAGGGGGACCTACACAATATTAGGCAGGTGGTCAGAATGTTATGGCTGATCGGTGTATATTGCAATGACCACTGTTATACCACTATGAACACCTCCCATACAATACAAACACAAGCTGGGTTACATAACGTTTATTAACGGAATGAAAGTGTACTCTGGTGAATCCCAAACAAGCCCCGCTGCCCTATGCAAATTATCTGAGTGCCCTCTGCAGAAAGTTGTTGTTAATATAGCTCTGAAGGGGCAGTTATGTGTTCATTCGGGTTGAACATTCGTTTGCCTGGAAATAATGGAGGATGATTTGGGAACAACTTTGGTTGTTCAGCAGAGGATGATTTGGGATCATGCTTTGGTTGTCCAACAGAGGATGATTTGGGATCAAACTTCGGTTGTCCAACAGGCAACAAATTCCCCAAAAACATAACAGCCACCCCGGTGATTGGTAATATGCGAGGGTAATTATGTAGTTGAAATAGTAAATTGCTTCCCAAGCCTGAAGCGCGCAGCTCTGCCTAAGCATTTCACTCTGCATATCCACACCTCTTTAGTTCTACAGAGTCCCACATTCTAAACAGGCTCTATTCACCATCATTTGGAGGTATGGTGGTAGAGGAGAGGTCATTGGTAATAGGATAACTTTTCCTGATTATGTTGTTCATGGTCTAATTCTCCTGAAGTGATAATGCACAAGAGGCTATATGGTATGTCATTACCACTGGCAAGACTGGGGATGTTGTGAGCCACGAAGCAGAACCAAACTGGCAAACCAGTGTTCTTTCAAGGGTGTGTTAATAGAAAACAAAGGCGTCCTCTCATTCTGTAATTGTTCATCCTAAATCCTCGCTCCTTCGTATTCACACCTCCCTGACATGGAAACCATGAAGTGATAGATGTCAATTAATTAGTAGGCTAGTAGAATGGTTTATCCCCAGCAGCTGACATTGAGAAACCTCATTTGGATTCTACATCGGGAAATAGAAAAAAAATCTGCATCAGCACCTTTGAATTTAAAAACAACAGGCTGCTTATTGTTTTATCAATAAAATGTATAGTGCAACTAACTTTGTTTGTTGCACTTTGTTTGTTTGTTTGTTGTTTACTTTGGGATCCAACCAAGGATGACACATAGAAAAATTGATATTAAACTTAGTACTAAATGACATATCCTATTTGTCTTTTAATACTAAGGGCTTGTTTGTGTGTTTTCACTCCTTTCCTGTCATAGATTGACTTTATCAAAAGGAGGCCAGAGAAGTTGAGGACCTTAGAAAACCCCTAGGTGATACTAAACTAGGTTGTGACAATGTTGTGGCAGCTCCTTGACCATCTGAAAGCAGGGCCGAAACAATATTTTACGGTCATAGTTTATCACCTCTTTCCATAGTATACTTGAATCCATTTCCAATTTGATGAAATTAAAATAACATATTTCCACAGCATGCTGTTTTCTCTTCCCTGCTCTGACAGTAACCTGACAGTACACATCAACACGGTGCTTCCTGTTCCTGTACCAAACAACAAATCCACTGTGGTACTACCAGCCTCAGATTAATAGTCAGCTAACACATAGACTTCAGATGAGATGTTCTCTATCGACAGACTAACGCTTCTCCACGAACACATTATAACTGACACATTCTCTATGAATAGATTATAACTGACACATTCTCCATGAATAGATTATAACTGACACATTCTCCATGAATAGATTATAACTGACACATTCTCCATGAATAGATTATAACTGACACATTCTCCATGAATAGATTATAACTGACACATTCTCTATGAAAAGATTATAACTGACACATTCTCCATTGACAGTTTAACGCTTACACATTCTCCATTAAAAAATTATAACTGACACATTCTCCGTGGACAGACTTCAGCTGTCACATTCTCCATTGACAGACTACAACTGAAATACTCTTTGATGACAGACTACAGTTGACACGTTCTCGGTCAACAGACAAACACTGACATGTTCTCCATCAACAGACTAAAGGTGACACATTCTCGGTCAACAGACAAACACTAACACGTTCTTTATCGACAGACTACAGCTGACATGTTCTCAGTCAACAAACACTGACACGTTCTTGGTCAACAGACAAACACTGACACATTCTCAGTCGAGAGACTTCAGCTGACACGTTCTTCGCCCACAGACTTCAGCTGACACGTTCTCCATCGACAGACTACAGCTAACACGTTCTCCGTCGACAGATTTCAGCTGACACGTTCTCCGTCGACAGACTTCAGTGGATACGTTCTCCGTCGACAGACTACAGCTGACACGTTCTCCGTCGACAGACTACAGCTGACAATCTCTGTTGACAGACTAGCAGTGGCATGTTCTCTGTCAAACTGTTTGTGCAGTTTTCTTAATGCAAATTCTGTTTAATGATGCAACAGTGTTATACTGTTATCATCCTACGCACACCATGAGATACAGGAATGATGACTGAATATTTGATTGTCTGAATGCCAGACTGATTCCCAGGTCCTTCCTACTCCTGCTGTGGACTGACCACCATACTCATGGCTGGCATCTCGATCCTCTTCTCTAAATAATGGACCTGTTGCTCCTTCATCTCAAAGGATGGCTCTGAATAAATATTCCAGCAGATATGAATAAGTGATGAGGAGAGGGCTGCCTATGAGAGGTTCACAGCGTTTTGGGTTGCTCATCTGTTGTTTTTCCGCCCAGTAACGTCTTCAAAGACTTCTCCCATGACGCCTCCCCCTCTTCCTACTCCTCCCTGACTGTCTGATCACAGTGCATTCACCTCCACCCCTCCCTCACACGCTTCTTTCGTGTTAAGATCAGACTTTTCTACAGAGAGCTTGGGTCGCTTGGGGACTCCCCTAGGCCCAGAGGTTGCCCTGTCGCCGCCCTAGAGGTCTGTATCACAACAGCAACATAAAACATAATAAGCAGTAAGACCACAGGACAGCAATGAGCCTTGAAACGGGAAAGACTACGGAGTACCGTGATGCCTTAAAAGACTACTGACTACTGAAGAGCTTTACAGAACTTCTGAGGATGATTGACCAAGATGGTGGCGCGTGTATATCGCGAGGCTCAGCGTCTACTCAGTTTTTGCAAATTAGCAGTAATTTACTTATTAAAAGTTCTTAGCTTATTCATTCAGTACAGCCTAGCACACAGTCTATACAGCTGACAAGAACTCCTGGACACTGGAGCACAATGCACAGAAACTTCCAATGGAGATCACGAAGACGCCCCAGCAAACGCTATTCACACCCCCGACAGGAAGTGCCAGGAGGCAGCATCGGAATCGTAAAACAAAGGCGTGGGAAGCGTGGAGGCCACTGGGTGAGGCTATTGCTAGCACTGGCGAACAAAATGGATGAAATACGACTGAGAATCATATCACAAAAAATGGATTATGGACTGCAGCATCATGATTTTCTCTGAAACGTGGCTTAACAACAACATACCCGACAACGTAATAGAGCTGGGAGGGCTCGACGTCTTCAGAGCAGATAGGATCAAGGAGGAGTTGGGCTGTGCATTTATGTAAACAAAACATGGTGTACAAACACTAACTTAACCGGGAGTCACTGCTCAACCAACCTGGAGTACCTAATGATCAGATGCAGGCCTTTTACTTGCCTCGGGTGTTTACATCTATTGTTGTTACTGAGGTCTACATACCCCCGGATGCTAATGCTAAACTAGCAATGAAAGAACTGCAGGCTGCCATTAGCAAACAGCAGACAGAACATCCGGATGGTGTTTTTGTGATTGCAGGGGTTTTCAACCATTAAAATCTAAAAAGTCCACCAAAATGTCTCCTGCCCCACCATAGGAGACAATACACTAGACCATGTGTACACAAACAAGCGCCTGGCGGCATGGTGCACTGACAACAACCTGGCCCTCAATGCAAAGAAAACCATGGAGCTCATTGTGGATTACAGGAAGTCTAAAGGCTGCAGTCACGCCCCAGTTCTCATCGATGGCACTGAGGTGGAGCGTGTGTCCAGCTTCAAATTCCTGGGTGCACACATCTCTGAGGACCTCTCCTGGACCCTCAACACCTCAGCTCTGGTCAAAAAGGCGCAGAGAAAGCCCGTCTGTCCTCCAAGATCCTTGTGAACTTTTACTGCTGTACAATCGAGAGCATTCGGACTAACTGTGCCACAGTGTGGTTTAGTGGTTGCTCCGTAGCCGAACGGAAAGCCCTGCAACGGGGGGGGTGAAAACCACCCAGCTGGTGCCCAGCTGCCAGCCATCGTAGACCTCCAGCGCAAGCGGTGTCTGCACAGGGCGCACGGGATCATCAGGGACCCTTCACATCTATGCCACAAACTGTTTGGCCTCTTACCATCAGGCAGGCGGTACAGGTCTCTTTGTTCCCGCACCGGCAGGCTCAGGAACAGTTTCTTTCCATCTACTCTAACCCTGCTGAACTCTGTGAACTCTGTGACCCATCACTTACCATACCCACCCCGCCTCTCAGGGACCTTGTTGGACTACTCCCTTTGTACTACTCTGACACTGCCTTGAAAAATCTGATAATGGACATTTTCAGTAGTTACAGGTATGTGTCTACCTCGGGAACCTCACTACTGTTGTCCCTGTATTTCAATTGCACATGCACCTTGCACATTCAATTTGCCTCTTTGCACATTTAGAATTGCCATCGTACTTGCATTTTTATAGTTGTTACATACGCATGCCTGCCTCTGGGACCTCATTGCGGCTATCTTTGCATTCCGGTTGCACATGCTACCTTACTCCTACCTTACAGCCTCGATTGCACATTTAGAATGCCATTTAGAATTGCCATTCGTACCTGGTCAATTATTATCCCACTTGTAATATACATATACTTAATACTTGTAAATACTTATAAATTTGCTGCCCTCTTCTATTTGCATTACTGGTTAGATGCTAACTGCATTTCATTGTACTGTACTTGTTCAATGACAATAAAGTTGAATCTATTCTAATCTAAGGATCTCTGAAGACTACTGAGGAGCTTTACAGGACTAACGAGGAGCTCTAAAGACTACTGAGGACCTTTTAGTAGAGCTTTATACCACTGTAATCGGTTACACTGAACACATCCAATGACAGGACACTGATGTTTGAAATGCATGCATTGTACTTGAGATGGTACAGCTTGGCCTAAACTTTATAACTCTGAAGCCAGGTTATTTGGGACAAAACAGAACCTTGAGAACACTGGAAAGGACAAACAACAAAAGAGGCAGAAATCCTCACCAATAGTTGTAGGTTGGTGGCTGATGCGATCTATTTCCTGGCGTACCTGAAACAAAGAGAGCACAAGGCTGAGCATCAAACAGAGTACATCAATGTAGACAAGAGACAACAGGTTCAGCTCAGACAGCAAACCACTGATGTAACCCCCCCAATCCCTCCCCATCCCATAATATCATCTGACTTCTGGGGCAAAACAACATCATCGCTGCACCACTCCCAGCTACATTTCCAGATCCGTTTTCAAGAAGCACTGCACAAATAAACACATTCCACAGGGGTGCAAGAAGCCGAAACCTCCACACTTTCTAAACAAGAAAGCTAGACCAATGAGCACATCTCTACTATGGGAAGATCTCATTTGCATACTCTCATTGCCATCCTCTCTCGTCGTGTCATTCTCAAAACCTGTGCCATGTGAAAGCCAGAGGTCCCTTCCTTCTGACCTACTCCGATGGGTATTGAGGAGACGAGGAGAGGACTTGAGCAGAATGCAATGTAGATCTCCCCTATGTGATGGATAGACAGCAGCACCCAACAGCTCATGCTCTCAGGGTGCTTCCTGTCACAGCGGATCAGAACCGCACGCCAGTACACTCAACAAAGAACGCTTTGAGCTTCTTTGTGTGTCGCGCTGAAAGGAACTGGTCGGTCGTTAGATTGGCAACTAACCCGAGTGCTGAACACATTTAAGAGAGACAGAATAAAACAAATGTTCAGTTTAGCGTGTTGTGATTACTGAGCATGGCTAACAAAGATCCTAAATCATTAAGTAGCTCTATTCTGCTGGCATCATAATGGGGGAAGTAGGGAAGTCGGGAGGCAGAACAGGAAGAGGATGCTGCGTACCGTTCTCTATCTCACACACACACACAGACACAGCTTTCTCTTTCAGGAACACACATCTCTCAGGCCAGATGTTTTCTCCACGATAAGCAGTGTGTTGACACATCCTTCCAACCCTCAAGGTGTCAGGTGGCACTGGAAGTGATTTGAACATGTTTTAGTTACAGAGACCAATTTGGACAGTGGCGGATAACTCCTTCCCTTTAGTCCCATTGACACATTTTCTAAATGTCCCTTTACGGAGGGCTCTGGACAAACCCATCCATTTTTACTACCAATCAGATAGAACATGTCTGTATCTGGGACCAATCAGATAAAACATGTTGGTTTCTATGACCAATTAGTTAGAACATGTCGGTGTATAGGACAAATCAGAGAGAACATGTCGGCTTCTGGAATAAATCAGATGTTTCTATCATTTCTGCAACTGGGAAATACTCAGGCAGCTGTTTACATCCTAACTCCATGAGGAAACTAATATCAGAGTCTGTAGAATAGCGTTTGGCTTTGAGGAAGGAGCTTCTGTTGCCAGAAAATTTAGACACACCAACCTCGCTGAAGAGATAGACACCTTACATATAGCAGGGCTAATACTACGTTTTCCTAGCATGAGACCTTTGCAATGAAGTAACCTCTCCTAATTTCAAGGTTCCAACAAACACCAAAGAAATGCTGCTACTCTGGCTCTTCCCTGTTCACCATCAATCATACCACCAGGGCTAACAGGACTGATCTTATATCGGAGTTCAGCCTGGGTTCCTGGGTCTCAGTGTTGATATCAGTCAGTGTTCAGCCTGAGTTCCTGGGTCAGTGTTGATATCAGTCAGGGTTCAGCCTGGGTTCCTGGGTCTCATTGTTGATGGATATAAGAGTTGACCCAGGGTTCCTGGGTCTCAGTGTTGATATCAGTCAGAGTTCCTCCTGGGTTCCTGGGTCTCAGTGTTGATATCAGTCAGAGTTCCTCCTGGGTTCCTGGGTCTCAGTGTTGATATCTGTCAGAGTTGACCCAGGTTCTCAATGTGAACTGACAGAAATGTGTTCTGTCTGGGATCTGTGCCTTCACCTGCGGTACAGGAGGATAACGGAAAGACTTACTGCATTCTTACAAGTGACTTCCTCCATCTGTGGCTAAGCCCAGTCTCAGCCTAGGTGGAAACAGGGCAGATTCCCTCCAAATCCTGACAAACGGCTGGAGTCAAAGCCTGCAGTGTCAACTCAGAGCTCAGTGGGTGTAAATCTCCCATCATCCACACTGTCAACACAGGCTTCCTCCACCTTCAGGTTCCACTCCACAATGGCTGTGAATACACGGGCAGGCCAACGTTTTTTCTTAACTGATTGGTCTTGTGACCATCAGATCAGTTCAGAAAATGAGCTGGTGTGAAAGGACTTGATGGGATTGGTCAGAAGACTAATTAGTGGAAAAATAGTTGTCTGTGTAAATGCAGCCCTTTTTCAGTCTAACAATAATAATAATAACTGGTCTGTCAGAAGACGTAGACAGGAGGGATGACGAGGCGAGTGGAGAGAAAAGGGATATCGAAAGCCTGTTGACAGCATGGACCGCTTAGCATCACTCAACAAGCATGTGGGATATGCCACGATTCAGCTCATTTTAAATTTCTATTTCAGTGTGCTAGAGTGGTCTAGTGGTCTATGCCCCTGCATCTGGTGTTCGTGTACTGCTGCTTTACCCACTATCTCTGTAAACCGAGCATAAATGGCTGAAACTGATATCAAAATATCAATAATAGTTATTCCATCAACACATGCTAATTCATGAAAACTGAAATGACATTCTTGGAGGTATACAACAAAAATGTCCAAAGTGCATCTGGAAGAGGATGTTCACCCATTTTTTAATGACTTCTTGTAAGTCATTCTATACTTGTAGAAGACCTCAAAATTTTTTTTGAGATTCAGGCCAAGTTTTGTTAAACAAGAACATGTCTGTCACATTGGCATGGCCACAGCAATGGACAACTCCAATTAATTATGAAAAAGGATAAAAACCACATTGGAACTATTTCAGTGTACTACAAATCCATGCTGAATGATGTGGTTTACAACAACGGAAATATTCAAAAAATGATTAACAAGAGAGTAGACATAAAATAAAATCAGTGTAGAGACATAAGATACTGGACCTGAATATAAGGCTTTATAAGTGTTTTGAATCAATTTAAAACATATTTTCATCTAGCAGTGTAGTATTTATTTTATGTAACAAAGCGAAAGCACAATGAGCACAGAGTTAATATAAGGCCACAAGTAAAATAAATGGTGAACTTCCTCTTTAGGTGCTTAGCAGAGTAAAAGGATTGTCCGTAACAGAGTTGAGGATTTCATCTTAAATCAGCCAGAAAGGGGGATTGAAAGCCAGAGAGGGACAACTGAAAGCATACTTAAGAAAGAAATATTTCTAGCGTGTCAATGCGTAACATGATTGAAGTGTTATGTTAGACCCGCTTACTTTTCCACCACAAAACACAAGCAAATGGCCAAGAATTAAAGAACCAGCTCTTAAACTTATAATACAATTTTACTATTAAATGTTCAATGGTTCTTCATAAAACTATATTTAAAAAGAATAATTCAATCATAATAAAAGTTCACAAATCTTATCACAGTGAAGCATTTTTTCTTCTTTTGGCCCTTTTCTAAAAAAAAAGTTAAGGTATTGGTTTTACATTTAGAAACACTTTTTACACATAGTCCCCCGTATTTTAGAAGACCAGACATTTTTAGAATTTTGGCAAATCGTATTTCTTCATGTGTTCCATATTCTTCATGTGTCCTATATCAAGGGGGCAATCTGGACTGGCTACTTATACATTCCAAATAACCAAAACAGAACCTAAAATATCCGCTTGCTTACTCATTATATGGAACATCTGTAAAAAACCCTGCCGGAGTCTGACAGACTTTTCCCAACCTTAGAAACCGAAAACATCTGATTTTCAGAGATACAGTGTCTTCAACCTAACTTACCTTTCCTCTGAGAACAAGCTGTGGAGAACTGCGCTCAGGAGTTTCTTACATTTTCTGACAAAATTTGGTTGATAACAGCACACGTAAATAACTGTGTCCATGATCAAGATCAAGGACTTCAATCCATTAAATGGAAATGTGCTGTAATGCTCGGTAGAACCGCAGGTGTCAGAAGAGCAGGCATTGCACTATCCCTGAGCATGCAACACACAACCAGCTGATCTTCCACCAAACAATGCCCACATGTTCCATCTGAGGACTGAACAGTGCTTTTGAACAGATACTACGCAGTTCCGTGTGACTCACCCTCCCAGGGGAAGATACAGTTTTGCAGAAAGAGACCGAAAGAGAAAGCAACTAACTGTGCTTGTTACTGAGAACACACTGCCAGTTATGAAGCAGAGCCGAATCTATTATCACCTAATCTCCAGGCATTAGGAGCTGGCACTCTGTGGTGACTGCGGTGTGTCCCGCGCTTGAGCACACACCACACGAACAACACAAGAGCATGGACGCTGACAAAGACACATTTACACCTTCTTTCCAGTTCCTCTCAGCCAGGTCGTCACATTGTCCTCCGGTTGGTCCCAGAGGTCCCACTCACACTGCAGTACTCTGCAGCCACTGATACTAAGGTCAGCTGCCTGAGAGGTTTGCAGGCCAACCCATGATGTTGTTGGTAGTACACTTACAGCTGCTACTACTCACAGTCAATCTGCATGCATTATCAAGCAATACAGCCAATTACAGAACATTATGGCAAGATATGACAAATAAAATACTGTGTGCAAATTTTAAACATATAGTATCAGTAAGCCTGTTCAATTCGAATATTTGACCTCTGGCAAGAAAAATAAGAACCACACCTAGTGGCCCTGCATGCAGAATAAACACGTGGTACCTTATGAATAATGCAACGCCCCCCTGGTCCTTTTTGAGGTATTGCGCGCGACTAATGAATTTCAGTGGGTTACCAGGCCATTCTCTCTAGGCAGGCTCCCTTCTGCCTACCGTGCTCCCTGTCCTGCTGGGCCATCATAGTGCCACCTGAGTCCCTGCAGGTCAGTTCCAGTGTCTTCCATTCCCCTTCTCTCCTGTTTGGATTGACTGTATTGTTTCTTTGTGTATTTACTCTTCTGTGTAATTAAAGAGCTTTTCTAAATGAACACATGATTGTTGTTATTACTAACATAGTGCCCCTCTTGGGCCAATCAACATAAAACCGAACTACTGGATCTCTACGGCATGCCGCTTTAGGATGGCATTATTGCGTGTGACACGCATTTACATTAACAGCTGTAGTGGCCCCCTTGGGCCAATCATGTTATTTTTCTAAATGCCAAATCTCTATGGCAAGACAAATCATTCACCCAAGTTTCATCAAAAGTGGCCGCAGGATAGTCTGAGATGTGTTTGACCAACAGACAGGGACAGATAGACCCTGCTACAATTTCATCATGGGGACCAATAAGTGAATAAGTCCAGAAACACTATCCTCCGAATAAGGCCTGACTGAGTAACTACATCTCTACAGTTCAGTGTCTCTGTGGCCCGAGCTGACCTGGTGATATCACGCACGTACGTAGGCATACACCCACACACACATCCCCCAGAACACCACAGTAGGTGAGGCTCCAGAAGAAAATCCATTCCCATCGATCTCCTTTACCCCTCTCCCTTACAGCAGACATTTCATTTTAAAGGCTTGCATAAGCGTTTCCATGGCCACTTTACACCCCATCAAGCTTTTACAAGGTTGCCCGTCGTTATGCTGCCGTGCCTGCATCCCAAAGCAATTACTGAACTCTCTTCTATATTGCGGACACACATTGGCAGAACACGGTGGGTAGGAAATGAAAGGGTTTTGAGGCAAGAACTATGATAAACACACTGTTACTGATCAAAATAGTACACATTGATCTCCAGCTGAATTCACTCACAGCCACCGACTATAAATGACCAGGCTTTAGGACACGGCATTTAAAGTGCTATATACACTAAGTTCACACAGCGCAATCCTGTCATTAAAAATCTTCTCATGACAGGATTAGCCCAGGGGTTCCAAAGAGGTAGGTACAATTGGCCAGCATTGTCCGTTTTAGGGGGTTGGAAATCAATATGTTTGCCTTGCCTCGTCGCGCTAGAATTGAGGTAGAAGCCTAGAGATTGCGTTCCTTCCAGCTCACGTCTAAACTGGACTTGAGCAAACAACCAGAAAAGCATTGAATGTGTTTTGAAAGACACAGATCTCAATATCCGCAGGACGTTGCTGTGTTGAAGCAGGACCTTAATTTGTTCAACTCGATATTAGAAAATTGGGGAGAATTTTTTTAAAGAACAAAATAAAACCTAATTTCTTCAGCTACAAATTAGAAACGCCTTCCACTCAAGTACAAGCACCCAGAGTCATGGCAAATATAACAATTAGCCTCATTTAACAAAAATAATGAGGTATCACTGGAAATAAATAACCCAAGAGGTTGCATGCGAAGGGGAAGACATCTAACAAAAAACATCTCAATTAACATATTGTTTGCCTAATGAATCTTTTGAATTCACAACAACTAAGTTCATTACCACCAGCCAAGTATTAAGTACTGCTCAGTTATATTAGCTGTTTTCATGTTTCTACCAATGACTACAGGTCTCTAAAACCCTGAGGTAGGGACAAGACGCAAAGCGGAAATGTAGCTGCTTTTGTTGATTATAACGAGGCAAATTCTCCACCCTGTCAGTGTCAACCCAACGTAGGGACAGCTGACAACCCAACCTAAATCCAGCGTAACTCTGCAACATCATGACAGAGGACACAGGCTGCTGATTTACATCTTGCTCCAGTGACTGTGATTAGAATTAAAGCTGGGGAGACCAGCGGGTCATGTACGTTGAAAGGTGTAAGTGCTGACACCAGAAGTTCTATTATTATATCAAAGTCGCTATCTCTTTACTTCAAACACCTTCTGTTAATTCTCTTAGTAATTCCTTCAGTAGAATGCATGAGCTGGTAGTGATCTTCATGAAGTCAGAAACAAAGAAAGTCTATGCTAATGTCCTGAAACTAAAGAGCACTGAGAATGCCCAGTCAAGTTGTGCCACTCCTCTTGCTAAGATGTTTGCTCATCATGTGCACCTTGACAATGTGAACTTCAGTGCCTGAAGAAAGATCGCTGTTAGATCTAGGCTGTTGTCTGCATTCATATCAGTCAGCAGAGTTAGACAGCAGATACACTGGCGAGTCGGCAGGAGGCCATATCAACTGCACCACTGAAAGCAAAGCTTAAACTTCTCTGCGTTCTGCGCCTTCGTTTTCCTCCCTTCATCGTGTGCTGCCTCTCAGTGTGAGCCTTCTGAGCGTGGGAGAAAGAGAACACCGGCTGAGGCATTTCTAAGCTAGACCAGAAACCCCCACTGTCTTACAAAGTACAATCCCACATTTCATCCATGTCGTTAAAAACAATTACCTCTGTGAGGAAGACTGAGGCCTGTCAGGCTCCTCCATTGATATGTATTTATTCTCAAGCACAGTGATCCGTCGGATACGTACGGGAGAGAAATAATGATGCATGAAATGTGTTCACAGTCAAAACTTCACGCAGAGATGGAAAAAACATACATTTGATGTGAAGCAGAGTTGACATAATAAGGTTTGGGCATATCAGCAATATCTGTCTGTTTAGAGTCTACCAATACATCCCCTATACCATTACATACCCTGATATGACGGTTTTAACCTAAGTCAGTACAGCCAATAACTCTGTGAAAACGCTAATTAAGCAGCAGTATCGTATATATCAGTGTGGGAGCTGTGATAGCGGAGGAATAGTGTACAGTAAACATCTTCTGAAGACAAGAAAAACAAAAGGAAGCCCTGGTGCATGTGATGTATGTGCTGTTAGTCACCCGTCAACATCTGACACTCCATCTGTGTGACAAATCAGGGGAAATCTATCTGTCCATCATTCCACTGAGGAATGTAATGAATGTTTATCAGTAATTTAAAGCTGATACATTCGGGAATTTGGCAAGAACATTATGCTTCATTCAAAACCAATCTCCCACCTCCATTCCCTAACAAAGTGGAGACTCAAGCTTAGTATTTTACTTTCAGCTTCATCCACCTGTTATAATCAAATTCGTTACTGAAAACATTCTTCACAGAAAATCACATGGCAAAGTGATTCGCTATACACCTCTTTGTGCATTTTTCTCAAAAACACTGTGTTGATTTTTGGCAACCAGAAATGTGATGAAAGATTTTTACATTGGCCACTTGTCCCAGCCACAAAGACAGCATTCCCATTTTGACCGCAATGCTGAGAAGAAGGGGGGGAGGACCAGGGACATTATATGAGACGTCGTCACAACAACTGTAAAATACTGTGTATATACTGTGTAGCACCTTTAAAGTACATCACCCACATGTACAAAACAAGGTAAGGATGTTTCCAACTGTCTCCAAAAGGACTTGTCTAGGGAGCTGAAAAGCATGTACAATGTGGAACACATCATAAGTAGACCTAATAACCAAGACAAAAATATGAATTCAGGTTTTATCATACCTCTACTGCCAAGCCAACAATGCTTAGCTCAAATGAAATGTCACCTCTGAAACATACGGTCAGACACAATGTCTAGATCCTTCCGGCAACCCTAATGCCCAGATGGAACAGATTAAATTCAGATGGATAGACGGAGGAGCTAGTCGATTGTGCCTGCCACCCCGTCTGTCTCCCTGATGGTTTTTTAAGGTATCAAACTAAATTGGATGTCATTTGAAGGCAGCAGCACAGCGTTCTGCAGCCATTCCACTTCACCCTGCAGTCCTCACATGAAATCCAAATCAATATCCTTTAAGGATCAAGGATACTGTAGCGTATGGCAACAAAAAATGAATTGTTTTGGCAATCTCATATCGCATCTTAATAAACTTGTAATAGTGGAATTGAGGGCTCATCTTCATCGTCTGCCCCCACCCTCTCTCTCATGCAGAAGCTGTTGCAGCATCTCCAATGGATGCCAAAGATCGAAAGCTCCACCTGACAGTCTAAATGAATATGCATCATGGTATTGATTAACCATCTTCTGAGAGGTCTCAAACATACAAGAGCTACAACGTGTATAAGAAATAAAGAAACAAGGTTTTAGATACTAGATACACATGAAATTCAATTTCAGGCTCTCCTTCAGCAGTGAAACTGGACGATACCCTGTTCAGTCAGCTTTGAATCAAATCACAACCTAAAGTAAGTCGATTTTCAGCTGTTGTTAACAGGATTCTTCAGGCTGCCCTCTTATTCAGACTTTGATTATTATCATTCCTTCAATCTTGTTAGGCCCTATAGCAGTGCTTTATCACAAAAATATCTTCCTAACCTAACCCTAAACTTAGGGGATGTGTGCACTATCCCTAAAACACCTAAAACACTTTATCCTAAAATGGTCCTAATCCTAATCCTAACCTTAAAAGATATGGGTTATAGTCCTAATCTTCTAACCCAGCCTTAACCCTTACCTTGGGACTGTGGATGTTAACCCTAACCATTTTCATTTATTAACCTTAACACCAGTACTGTGATACCTAACCTTAAGCATAAATTTAATTCAGAATATATCATACGTTTTTGTTCATTTGTAAGATATTATACGTTTTTGAAACATTTGTTACATATAATATGTCTCAGCAAATTTGTAACATATTTGTAACATATGCCAGGGCATAAACTTTTAACTATACGTTGAGGGCCTTGTTGCTTTGATGAAAATACAGTATAGTCATGGCTCTTGAAGCATTGGCTTAACTAGTAAATATTCTGCTAGGGCAGTTTCTCATGTTTAATTTGTGTCACAGCCCAGGCAAGTATGGCACTATCCCTCTCAAGACCACTTGCATAAGGAAATATTGTCCATTATTTATAAAAAAAACCATTTTTTTTAACAATTTCCATTTTAGGGTACATTGGGACTATTAGAAACAATTATGTGATTTAATAAAAAATTGTATTAGGCCTTTAAGCTACTTCCATAATAATTACTCTATCAAATCAAATGTATTTTATAAAGCCCTTTCTACATCAGCAGCTGCCACTGTGTGCTTATAGAAATACTGACACTAACCTCCCCCCCATAGATTGCACTAACTGAAATGCATCAATGGTATTGGGAAGTTAGTGAAAATGTTAGGGATGGTCACAGTTTTCAATTGCGATTTTGCCACAGTTCATTTTAAATTGTCCTACACTGTTTGCGAGCATCATAGAGGGAAAAAGCTCAAACTCGTAGGAGTGAAGTGGAAAGCACTTTATGTGCCAACTTCTATCTATAGGGCGATGCGATGTAACTTTGGTTCTATGAAGGAAGCATCAATGCAATCAACGGTACTTTTTCATGAGGGATGTGTCAAAGACCGACGTTCACCCGCAGATCAGGGTTTGAGAAATTCTTTACTAGTGGATGATGAAGCACTACTTTAAAACATAGTAAAACAGGTTGGGCATTAATGAAACATGTATTATTAAACAGTATTATGTTAATTTTTGTAGTTAATGCTTATTGAAAAAAAAAAAAGAATATATTACATGATTGTCTCTGAGTTGGCTTAAGCGCATGCATTTTTATACCATTTGGCATTAACTCTGCTTGCTAGCGTTGCGGTAAAAAAAACTCCATAAAGTCAGAAACAAAGAAAAAAAAGTTGGGTCCGCAACTCTTGGTTCGTTAGTGAGTTGTCCCAGAAACTTAATAAAGCAAAATACAATATAAAAAAAACAATTCAGGAAACCAATATAATCTACTTCAGATATTTTATTACAAGCTTGCAGGTGATACAACATCTGTTACACACAATGTGTTCAGCAACGTATGACATCACTTTATGACATCAGTGCATGGCAAAAGAGTATGACAATGAAATACAGTTTAGGAATCCTTTTATAATGAAACATGAACAAACTCCAAGTTCCCTCCCACTGACTTTTCTCTACTGACCATGGGTATGTCTGTTCTTGGCTCAGGACCTATCTGACCAGTTTAATTCAGCTCCACATTAATGCATGACAAAATGATCTAGCGTTGAGAAGCTATTTTCTGACGAGGTAGTATGTCCCAAACGGTCCCAATACTGGCATACTAGTTTATCATATACAAAACAGTACGTACATTATCATCCACAAGGTACGTACTTGTAGTACGTAGTATGCAATTTGAGATTCAGCCAATGCTTTCGATTTCCTCGTTGTTCACATAGGGTTGGGGTTAGCTATTCAAATGTTATTGTATGGATGACCATCTACAGAAATCTTTGTACAAGATTATACTTTATTTCTGTTAATAAACATTTTGTTGCCTAAGTTATTTCAGCAAAAATGTAATGGCTGGGATAAAAGTTGCATTTGGAAACTATACGGTGGTGGACTGACTATCAGCAAGCCCTGTGGTCTTGTGGGATCGTACCCGACCTTCAATGTGTTGACCCCAGTTCAATTCCCGTCTCAGACGTTCCAATTTTTGTCTCTCAGAAATATTTATCCACTCGGTACTTTTCAGCCGTCGCACAACAATATATATCCACTATGTAATACCATGAATCTCATGTATTTAAGAGAATAATTGTATTACATTACCCTTTTATACTGTATTTGTTTTCTAAAGAAACAAATCAGCCAAGGAGTGACTGGAGTCATTGTTTTCGTTATAGGTAGGCTGTATAGCTATTAGCTAGCCATCTACAGTTATCTTTGTACAAGAGTAGACTTCCGTTAATAAACATTCTGTTGTCTACTTTATTTCTGCATAAATGTAATGGCTGAGATAAAAGTAACATTCCCACCGATTAAATAGTGTAATGGTTAAAGACACGGTCTGCCACATAGAAAACCACGTTTCAAAACCAGCCAGGGACAACAACATTCAGCCCTTTTAATTGCGGGCTGGCAGAACTAGGCTTGCTTGGTTCCTTTTATGGATTTTGTAGTGCTTTTTGAAATAAAACAAAGACTATATTGTCCCGGAGTTGTACCAGTGCATGGATGACACACCAGTGACAGCCTCTTAGTGTGGGCTATCATTAGGGTTAGGGTTAAATAGCTCCTGAAATACTTCCAGGCTTAAATGGAGCATGTATTCTGACACAGTTTGATGTTAACTATTCTTTTTAGAAGTAAGCCTGAGGAAAAATTTGTGCTGTCATTAAAAAGCCTGTCCATGCATCTACAACATTCGAGTTGATGTTCATCTTTATCAGTCCTGGAATGTCAACAAGCTAGGCTGTGATTTGTGATTGAAAAAAGCCACTGCGTTACTGCCCCATTCATACCAAGTGGAAGCAAACCAAATTGGCAACAACAACTATGTCCATTGCAGGAAAGAAATGTATCTGCTTGGTTGCCTCAATTCCCTTCGCTTACCTTTTAACTTCTTCCATGAAGAAGACTGCTTTATAGTTGATGGCATGGTCAAAGTGGCAGCCTTTAGGCTGAGTGTGAATGGGATAACAGTGGCAACACATTACTATCACCTAACAGTGGAAGCATCCAAACCACATGTGGGCCGCATTACCGCAGCAAGGAACAGTGGTGAGTGTACTCACTATGCCCATCGATAAACAACATAGTAGCATACGGTTAAGTACTACATATTGTACAACCCCAAGGACCAATGGAAACTGACATGCTGTACTAACCCCTATGAAAAACAGAAATATGCAGACACAGGGACTTTCAAACAAAATGGATTCAGCAGATGAAGTGCTTCTCACACCACTAACGATGCCTCTGTAATCCATACCCTTTGTAACTTAACAAAAAATAATTGAACTCAGATGAAAGAGTTCCATCGATTGTCCATCTTCTTGCTTTTAGTTCCACTCTGGTCAAATGAACATATTTTGAAGGCACAGGAGATTTCCTGCAGAGCTTTCCTTTAGTGCCACCTGAATTATACGGTCGTGAATGGGGCTTTCTCTCCTGGGGTTTCAAGGTTTTTTGTTGCCAATTTCTCTTTTTCCAAAAGTGGCTTAATTCAACCTCTGAAAGTAGGTAATTGGGTTTAGTTCATTTAAATGCTAATGCCCTTGGATCTGGAAATGACATGCAGATATCACCTCATTGATTTTAAGAGACACCAGCATGCCATGGACATAATGCCTACCAATCCAGCTCCTTAAAACTCTGATTATTCAAAAGAAGACTTCATTTTGCCAAGATTACACATAACTCAATAGTTTCTCTCCAAGTGGAGTGAAAAAGTCAGTCAGATTTTTAGCGTTTTTGCTTATTTTTGGTACTTAATGTTCTCCGATCTTTAAACCAAAACCTAATATTAATATTTAATCTGGAACATTAATGAACAAACTACACAAAATGTTGATACCCATTTCATTTATTTATCAAAGGGTCGATACACCTAATGCCCTGTGTGAAAAAGTAATTGCCCTGTTAGACTCAAACCATGGTACATCACATTTAGCAGCAATGAATGCAATCAAATGCTTCCTGTAGTTATTGATCAGCCTCTCACACTAATGTGGAAGAATTGTCTCCTTCCTTCATGCAAAATTGCTTTAATTCTATGACAATTGTAGGATTTTCAAGCATGAACTGCTCATTTCAGGTCCTGCCCCAACATCTTAATGAGGTTTAGGTCTGGATTTTGACAAGATCTTACATTTCTTGTTTTTTAACCATTCTATTCTGAGCTGTTTTTGTGTTTTGGATCATTGTTTTGCTGCATGATCCAGATGCACTTCAGCTTCAGCTCACGGACAGACGGCTTAACATTCTCCCTTAGAACTCACTGCTACAAACAGAATTAATGTTTTCTTCAATGGTTTTAAGTTGCCCAGGTTCTAATTCAGCAAAGTATCCCCAACCCATGACAGCCACCACCATGCTTGAACATTGGTATGAGGTTCTTAATGTGGAATGCTGTGTTGCTGGTTGCTGCCAAACATAACACAGCCCATGTTGCCAAAAATGTTTTACTTTTGACTTATCTGCCCCTAGATCATTGTTCCAAAACTCTGCTGATACTTCTTGCCAAACTCAAGATTTTTGTTCTTATTTTTTTTTCAGATTTTTGTTCTCATTTATGTTCTACTTAGTGAGCAGTGTTTATTCCACCTTGCTACTCTGTCAGAAATCCCATTTTTGCCAAACGTCATTCTGATAGTAAAGTCATGAACACTGAACTAAGCTGGGGTGAGAGAGGCCTGCTAATCCATGAACGCTGTTCTATGGTGAACTGGAAGAGATTTTGTCATTCATTACAGTCCAAAACTTTCTCCATTTGAACAATATGTCTCTGACTGTAGTACGGTGGAGCCCCAGAGCCTTAGAAATGGCTTTGTAATCCTTTCCAGACTGATATCCATCAACAACCAGAGCTGTTCAGAGGTTTTCTTTGATCATGGAATGATGTGGCATTGGAACCTATGTGCTGACAACTTCAATCTGATGGCAAAGTAATTCAGATTTATATTGGGCAGGGCTGTCGATATAAGCAGCATACAGGGCTGTCGATATAAGCAGCATACAGGGCTGTCGATATAAGCAGCATACAGGGCTGTCGATATAAGTAGTCAACAACAAGTAGCCCAAAATGTAGGATTATATATTTATACTAGTACACAGTAGTATTTATCTGGTAAGGTTCTCTTACAATACACTGCTTACACACATCAATCAGTGTGTCTTTCAAGCTGTATGCCATTCCCTCGTTGCTTCAAAGATTAAAGTGACATTTCTAGGCAGCCTCAGCCCTTCAATCCAAAGTAAATGGCTCAGCATCAATCAGCACACTCACTGCAGCCTATATGACTGAAGGCACTCCTGGTATATGAGGACATCCTCCACATCTCCCAGAGCTGAAGCTTTCCAGGCCTGTCATCTCACCTGTTGTCTTCCACGGGGGCTAAAGGTCACTGACAAGCCAGACCGCTCTTGTCCAGAAGCCCTCCGTTCACACTTGACGCTGAGCCAGCAGGCCGTGAGAACAGGTGGGTGTGATTGTGTCCAGTGTGACACCAACAGAGCGAAGGGATATTATGAACCAGTGTATAGTAGTTATTGACTGGGGAGCAGGAGAATGACGAAGGTCTCCAGTACAGAGATATTAGACACACACACCGTGGGAGTTTATCACAGCCAGAAGGGCTGGCACACTGTGTTTTCCCTCTGCCAGGAAACTGCCTCAGATCACATGAAAAAAAGGCTCTCCACCCTGCATATACTGCAGTGTAGCTACGAAAACCCCAGAAGGTCAAATCTGAAAAACGCTCCTCATCTATCTTCCCTGCATTTAAACAGCGCACTTCAAAGAAGCGATCAGATTTCCAAGATTGATTGTTACAAATGATCAACGAGAGGGGTGTTGGATCAATATGCCACTAACCAAGTCTGACTTGACTGTCCTGGGTCCTTTTCATCCTCAACACGAAGTGAAAGATCAGATCATTTCACTTCTGCTCACTACATAGCTCTATGTGAAATGATTTTCCCTTGAAGAGTGCCACCACTCATCACTATAATAGACTGAGCTAACTGAACATCTATTGGGTAAGGAAGGGTAAAGGCAATGCCTAAATAGATAACTTGTGTCTCTCTCATCCCTCCACAGCAGGTAGGTCAAGTGGCCTTGCTAATTACATTACAGATTAAATCTTCCTAGCAGGACATAATGGCATCATTATTCACTAATCCCCAGAGCATCTAAAACACCTGACAACTTCATTTAATTTGATGATGTTCCAATTTTATATTTTTCTCTGTTGTCATTAGACTGAGATGGAGAGTTTGTTAGGTTGTTTAAGATAAATAGATGTAGCTGAACAGAGTATTATGAAGCCATCACAACATATGACTAAGTGGGATGGATGAGAACTAACTTTTGCTGCAAAAATCAGAAAAATGTAAAACATCAACATTTTTAAATCTCAGCATTTCCCTGTGGTGAAACAACCTTTAGAAAACTTACAAATCCCACTTTCAACACACCCAATCCCATTTTCAACACTCCCATCCACATACTACAACCAACATGGAAATGGAACACATCTCCATCCACATACCAGAACCAACATGTAAACGGAACACATATCCATCCACATACTACAACCAACATGGAAATGGAACACATCTCCATCCACATACCAGAACCAACATGTAAACGGAACACATATCCATCCACATAATACAACCAACATGGAAACGGAACACATATCCATCCACATAATACAACCAACATGGAAACGGAACACATATCCATCCACATAATACAACCAACATGGAAACGGAACACATATCCATCCACATAATACAACCAACATGGAAACGGAACACATATCCATCCACATACCAGAACCAACATGGAAACGGAACACATATCCATCCACATTGTTACTAACCCTGTGGCTCTAGCAGTCTAGGGTGGATGGTACAGAGACCCGTAACATAAAACTCATGCAAATTAGTGTAGTGTAAATGAACAGTGAGAACAAACGACAGACAACCAAAGCTACCGTCAAACATAAAACATTTATTATAAACACACGGTAAAGGGGGTAGGGAAAAGGGGCTGAGCTGAACCCAAGAAATGAAATAGTCAAAACACCCCTAAACTGAACTTGCCTGCCTCAAGAACCGCTTAGCTGACTACTAACCAACACAAAAATACAGTGGGTGGTCCGCTCAGTTCTAACTAGTGTTTTTAGACAAAGTTTTCCTACGGGTTGTGTATGCTCAAGGGCGACTTGCTAAAAAACACCTTTTCCCAGGGACACAGGGATAAACATAAACACAGGTCAAACAATGACTAAACAGCACACAGCAAACAATTGACTAGACAACACCAAACAAAACACCACAGCAATACATACTCACATGAAACAGGACAAAGTGAGATGTATGTGCTAAACTAAGTGATGTATGTATGAACAAAGTGTCTGGCTATCAAAAAAGGTATGTATCTCAACAGTGTCTATGTCCATGTGGGGTAAATCAAAAGAGTCTCTCTGAGAGAACCAAATGACTGGGTTTTTAAACCAGGGATGTGTGATGTGATTGGGTAATGGAAAAAGGAACAGGTGGTGCAATTAGGAGGGGTGTCCACTGATTGGTCCACCTCAGCAGTCAGGCGATGCACTCATGACTGCCAGGTGGGAAACACCATCGAGCACAATCAGGAACATAAGGGACACCTGTGGAAATGTCAGGAGGGGAAAAAACACAAACAAACATACAGGGTACCTGCATGCGTAACACTCCCACCCTTAAAAGAGCAAACCCACTATGGTTTGCGACACAAGACATAAAAAGTATACAGACCACTATTCGTGCAAAGGCATCCACACTGGATAGAAAAGAAATCGTACATCTCTAAACACGAGACAACGCATCTGCCAGTACATTATCAGACCCCTTTTTGTGGCGTATCTCCAAATTATAATTTTGCACAAGTGCCCAACGCATAAGGCGTTGGTTCTGGTTGTACATACAGTGGAGAAAAACTAAGGGGTTATGGTCCGTATACACTATCACTGGCAGTGCACTGGAACCAATATAGACATCAAAGTACTGCAGAGCTAACAACAAAGCAAGAGTTTCTTGTTCAATGGTTGAATAGTTAGTCTGACACTTGTTAAATTTTCAGGAAAAATAACAGACCGGATGGTCTCCTCCACTTTGGTCTGCCTGCAGCAGAACAGCACCAGCACCTCTGGCACTAGCATCCACCTCTAGTTTAAAAGGTTGCTCGAAATCCGGAGCAGCAAGAACAGGGGTATTACACAGGAGTGCTTTGGCGGTGGTGAAAGCAGCTTGACAATCTGTAGACCATACAAATGTTCTCGCCGGACTGAGCAAATCCATGAGCGGAGCGACTACCGCAGAGAAGTTCTTACAGAAACTACGGTAATAGCCAACCATTCCTAAAAAGGCGTAGCTCTCGTCTGGTAGTTGGCGCAGGGAAGGTAGCGATAGCAGAGACCTTGGCATCAACAGGGCGCACCTGACCCTGGCCAACCTGTTTGCCAAGATAAGTAACAGTGGCTTTCCCGAACTCACCTTTGCCAAGTTCAGGGTAAGAGAAGCGGCTGCTAGACGTTCACACACTATCCCTAGCATACGGACATGATCTGTCCACTCTGTTGAACAGACCATCAGGTCATCAATGTAGGCACTACAGTTGGGAACTCCTGCTAACACTGTGTTAACCAGCCGTTGGAAGGTGAGTGGTGCATTTCGCATCCCAAAAGCCATGACAGAGTATTGCAGGAAGTTGTCTGGGGTCACAAAGGCTGAGATGTTAGAGGCCCGTGGGGTTAACGGCACCTGCCAGTATCCTTTTAGGGGATCTAGCTTGGTTACATGAGTAGCAGCACCAACAGTGTCAATACAGTCGTCCAGTCTGGGCAACGGGTACGAGACAGGCTCTGTGACAGCATTGACCTTTCGATAATCCGTACATAACCTGGATGTGCCATCAGGTTTGGGAACCAGAATGCATGGAGAACTCCATGGACTTGAACTTGGCATAGCCAGGTCATTCTCCAGCAAGTAATTTACTTCATCCC
The DNA here is from genome assembly GCA_016801175.1 of Esox masquinongy. Lineage (NCBI taxonomy): Eukaryota > Metazoa > Chordata > Actinopteri > Esociformes > Esocidae > Esox > Esox masquinongy. The sequence continues at coordinate 53,827 of JACXGI010001607.1, forward strand.
TCATTATCTTCCATTTGGAAGCGTTGACCCGATATGCATGTTGCTTGATAGGGGCAGCGTTTCCAACATTAATGTCATGCTCTAACACGTTTGTGCGTGTAGGAACATCACTAAAAAGACAAGGAAAGCTGTGTAACAGCCTCACAATGTCATCTGCCTGTCCGTCGGTTAAATGACCCAGACTAGACCGAAGAGGCAGCAGCGTTTCTGAGTTGGGCAATCTAGCGCACTGCTGCTGAGTATTGCGCAACTCCAAACCATCTTCGCCAGCACCAATAACATGCGCGCTCACTATACCAATTTTAGCAATAGAGGAGACGGCAGTGTCTGCCGGCTTCTCTGGACTGTCTATCTGGGTGATGGGTCTGGTGTGGTACGTCTTTAGCATGTTAATGTGGCACACACGGGACTGGCGTTTTCTATCAGGGGTTTGTATCACGTAATCAGTTTCACTTAGTTTCCTTTCAATCACATAAGGACCCGAGAAACGTGCTGACAATGATGCTCGTGGTACAGGCAACAACACAAGAACTTGGTCACCCGGCTGCAGAGGATGAGAAACAGCATGTTTGTCATAATGACGTTTCATAAGTCTCTGCGAGGAAGATAGGGCTTCCTTTGCCAGAGCACAGGCGCCATGTAGGCGCTCACAAAAGCGACTCACGTAGTCTAATACACTGTCCTTTGTACACAATTCTTCTGATAAAAACTGATCCTTAAGGACTTTCATAGGTCCTCTGACTGTGTGTCCAAACACTAGTTCAGCCGGGCTGAACCCTAGGGATTCCTGTACCGTCTCACGGACAGCAAACAAAACTAGAGAAACACCCTCATCCCAATCCTTCTTGGATTCCAAACAATATTTATGGAGCATAGACTTCAGTGTCTGATGCCACCGTTCAAGCACACCCTGAGACTCCGGGTGATATGCGCTTGACACACGATGCGTTATTGACAAGGTCTTTAACACCTGTTTGAAAAGCTTAGAAAGGAAATTTGAACCTTGATCAGCTTGTACCACCTTAGGTAACCCAAATGCTGAAAAGAATTTAATCAATGCTTTGCTCACCACTGAATCAGTAATCCTTCGCAGAGGAATGGCCTCTGGGTATCGTGTGGCCATACACATAATCATCAACAGAAACTGGTTACCAGCTTTTGTTTTCGGTAATGGTCCAACACAATCAACAACCACATGTTCGAAGGGTTCGCCTATGGCGGGTATGGGACAAAGAGGAGCAGGAGGAATAACCTGGTTTGGTTTTCCAGTTACCTGACAGGTGTGGCATGTCCGACAGTACTGAGCCACATCCTGTTTTAAACCGGGCCAAAACAAATGTCGCAGCACCCGATCATAAGTCTTGGTGACTCCCAAATGACCGGACCTCTGGTGATCATGAGCAAGGGATAAAACAGTTTGTCGAAAGGCTGTAGGAACCACTATTTGGTAAATAGCATTCCAATCTCCACCGGCATCACCGTGGGATGTCCATTTGGGCATGAGGAGATTACCATCAATGAAGTATGCCATGTTTTTCTTCTTAAGCTCCTCCACTGAAACAACACTGGAAAAACATTTAGCAAGGCTTTTGTCACCCTTTTGGTTAGCAACCAGCTGCTCACGAGTTACTAGTAACTGTATTGCATCAACAACATGGTCCACATTCTTCTTCTGTTTTTCAGACCCCACCAGTTCACCAGAGGTAGCACACAAGCTATCCTCTTGGTCGAACTCTCTAGACAGAATAGTGTTTGACAATTCACGTCACTCATTCGTCGTGCCTGAGCATGTGTGACGGCACAAGCGGGAAACACGTGGATAACTGTGCCAGCTCCTCTGAAAGAGACTGGTCATTTTTATACATCTCCAATATGGGTATTACCTTTCCACCGCCAATATCGTTGCCCATTACAAACGTCACCCCTTTTACGGGCATCATAGGACGTACTCCAACTCTGAACAATCCACTGACTAGCTCAGAGTGTACGTACACAAAATGTGCAATGGCACTGGGACAATTCCCATTTCAATTCCCTGGACTAACACACTGGATCCACAGTATGTATTTTCAGAGAAGGGCAACATGTCAGATAGGACGAATGACTGCGCCGCACCAGTCAGTATCTCTAAGGATCCTAACCGGACACTGAGACGCATCGTTACCTGATAGGGACACAAATCCCTCAAATATGTATGGTTCATAACTGCGATCTGAGACTGGGACCTTCAAGCCACATTTACCATGAGAAACCTGTCATTTCTCTGACCTAACAACAGCACGAATTAGCCCAACACCTGTTGGTGGCTTGGCGCGCAGAGGCGTCCCTTGTTTGCGTTTCAGCAGGAAGCACTCATTAACCATATGTCCTGGCTGATGACAATAAAAGCATTGACGTACGTCATTCGGCCGAGTTTGATGTACTGTTGGTCGACTAGGGCTAGAAGCCGGTGGCTCTGCAGCCCTACTCTTCGTACGAGCCGAGAATACGCTCTGGTGCGTCAACACGAATTTGTCTGCCAATACAGAAGCTTCCGACAGTGAGTGCACTTTCTGTTCGTTTAGGTAAACAACAATGCGTTTGGGTAAGCAATCTTTAAACTCCTCCAACAAGAGTAACTCCCGAAGAGAATTAAAATCAGTCACCTTACAAGCAGTGAGCCATTTGTCAAACAGATTTTCCTTGTCTCTAGCAAACTCCACGCAAGTCTGGGTAGATGACTTTTTATGGGACCTAAATTTCTGTCGATATGCCTCAGGAACAAGCTTGTAGGCACAAAGAACAGTTGCTTTGACCACGTCATAATTCAAACTGTCTTGAAGAGGTAGCGCTGACAAAACCTCTTGGGCTTTTCCTGTCAATTTGCACTGGAGCAGTAAGCACCATACCTCTTCAGGCCATTTCAATGCCACCGCTATATGCTCAAACGCACTAAAATAAGAGTCAACCTCTGATTCTCTGAACACAGGCACCAAGGCGATCTGTCTGCTAATATAAAAAGTAGTAGAAGACCTGCTGGTGAGGATGGCTCACTTAGCAGGCACTGCACGAGCAGAGGCTAACCTCGCTGTCTCTGCCTCCAGTTCCATCTTACGCAATTCTTGATCAAGTCTACGCATCTCCAGCTCTTGATAAAGTCTGAGTTTGCGCGACTCCCGTGCTGCCTCGAGTTTGCGAGACTCCCGTGCTGCCTCGAGTTTGCGCGACTCCCGTGCTGCCTCGAGTTTGCGAGACTCCCGTGCTGCCTCGAGTTTGCGAGACTCCCGTGCTGCCTCGAGTTTGCGAGACTCCCGTGCTGCCTCGAGTTTGCGAGACTCCCGTGCTGCCTCGAGTTTGCGAGACTCCCGTGCTGCCTCGAGTTTACGCAACTCCAACTGAAGAGTCTCTCGCCTGATCTGTGCTCGCTCTTCCGCCTCCACCTGGGCTTACAGGAGCAGCAGCCACATCCTGAACAGGAGCAGCAGGCTCAGGCAGCGGCAACACAAGCACCTGCTCCTCCAACAAAACGTCTAACAGTTTTTCTGACCTCCACTTTAACTAAACTCGTCGGTACGTGAATGGAAAAATGGTCAGCCAGAGCCTGTAGATCCACTCTACGGCATCTATCAAAATCCTCCCACGTGGGGTTAGCCAAAAAGGCATCCAAATGAAAAGTAGCTATCGTAAGCCAGCAACACGAGCCAACAAATACCGAACACTAAACCAGCTGATCGCACAATCACAGCTGCACAGTTCAACACTGAACTAGACACTTAAACCAAGGTGCATGAGTGGCATGGGTATCTATGAGAGATCCCGGACGAGCCCCCACGTTATGTTACGAACCCTGTGGCTCTAGCAGTCTAGGGTGGATGGTACAGAGACCTGTAACATAACACACATACCAGAACCAACATGGACACGGAACACATATCCATCCACATACAACAACCAACATGGAAATGAAACATATTCATCCACATACCAGAACCAACATGGAAACGGAACATATATCCATCCGCATACTACAACCAACATGGAAACGGAACATATATCCATCCACATACAACAACCAACATGGAAATGAAACACATATCCATCCACATACAACAACCAACATGGAAATGAAACACATATCCATCCACATACCAGAACCAACATGGAAACGGAACATATATCCATCCACATACTACAACCAACATGGAAACAGAACACATATCCATCCACATACTACAACCAACATGAAAATTGAACACATATCTATCCACATACTACAACCAACATGGAAATGGAATCCATCCCATTTTAACTGTGTCAAGTGAGGGACACTTTGTTAGTGTTAGAATGACCCTTTAGCAGCTGGATGATGCAGTAAACAAAGAGGCCAAAGCGATGGTGTAGTATAACAAAGCATGCTGATTTTTATTCAAACACCAATTGTACATACCGATAGGTAGCAACCCAGGAAGTGAGACGTAACCAACAACACAGATGGATGGAAACTGGCGCCCTTTATACTGTGTTCCAGGTCTACTAAATTGGATGGTTCAAAGAGTAGGTGTTCTCACCCTATTCTCACATGACTATAGTATCTTAAACAACATGTAGAATATAATTAAATACATAATATACATAATCATTCATCCCCTGCTGGTTAACACCTGACAAACACACTAAACAATTACAATAAATATACATAAATACAAACTAACAAGTCAACCCCTCTCCTATCCTGACACTTGGTCTCTCCCGGAACATTTATCTCGTTCGTACACCAGTGGGCTCTTTTGGCCCAACACTCTGGAGCAGACAAAACAGGACAGGTAACTGATTATACCAACAATTAAAACAATATTCAACCAACTATTGCCCTAGCACATTCCTACTATGATATTTACGCACGTAGACAAATAAATATAACAGGATAAAGTCAAACAACCCCTACCTTAACTGTTCTGATGTCAATGACCAAACATACACACAATATTATCATCAGAGCTTAATCTAATGCCGCTCTCCCTTTCAGGCGGCGCTGAATACTCACACTGCCGGCAGACAATCAATCACTGCAACAAGTATGCTATCAATCGTCAATAAAGTGTCACTAAACGCTTCATAGAAAATGTGCAAACATGCAATGTGCAACATGTTCTGTGCAAATCCTGGTAATAAAGTGCAAAACATTGCCACCCATATGCCGAGTGTCATTATTAATGTGCATAGTTAAGATCTCTTAATATGCAGTTGTTAGCCAACCCCATTGCTCCATATTAACCAGGCCAAAGCAGTCAGTCACTAGTAACGAAGTGCCCTTCGTTACAGTTAGTTATTAGGGAACATTGCTGGTCGAACTCTAAGTATCCAAATGTTTGATAACGCCAGAAAATCCCCCTAAATGTTTAACTGCAAAAAACGTAAGGAGTTATACATTTGGGAAATTATACCAGTGTTGATTAAACAACAGAGTTGGGGAGTAACGGATTACAAGTACCAAAAAACAGTAACTGTAATCCGTTACGTTACCAACTAAAATATTGTAATCGGATTACAGATACTTTTGAAAAAAATGATTACTTTTGGATTACTTCAATTGAAAAAGAATAGGTGCGCGAAATAATTGACACGCTGCATGCTTGTTTTTTTATTTTTTTTATTTAATGTTTTAAAAACATCGTTATTTGAAACAAAATAACAATTGAGCGCCTCAGCTGTTGTGTGTGTGATCATCATGGGCGCAAACGTGGACGCGCATAAGCAGTTTAGTGACTGATGAAGCGCTAGTTGAATTGGTAAAAACAGTGTCTATCTATATTAGCCGACTCATTTAAAGGTGATTTAGTTATCTACTCTGCGCATCTTTCTCAGAACAATGATAGGCGATAGGCCTACCTCGTGTTATATATTAGTTCAAGTGTTATATATTATATAGTTCAGTTTTCAAGGTTTATTTGTCAAATGAACCGAACAACACAGCCGAGAAGAGTTGCACTGAAACTCAGAGAGGAATTGTTTTTGAAGATTAGGCAACTATTTGTTAGATAGCTGTAACATGGGCTGCCTTCAAGATAAAACATTATATGGAATTAATCACGATATTTAAGAAGAGGTGTCTTGGGAAGCACTCTGCCGAAGGATGATATGTATTTGACGCAACCACCTCAACTCCGTCCATACAGGTAGGCAATGTGATTCTGCTTTCCTTTGCATCTCAGAATATTGCATCCATTGTTTATCATTGGCTGCTGACGACATTGACTTAAAGCTAAGAGTGCAGGTATATTATCACAGTTTATTTCTATCATTTGCGATTTGAAAATCAATTGCTGGTGGCCCTAATAATCATGTTACGTTCGCGCGGATAAAACGTATTTGTGTGCGGGTGTTTACGATTGCAAACGTGCGTTCGCGTGCCTAGGGTTTCTGCAGCGTTTTAACAATGTTAGTGGTTGTGGAGCAAAACAGACTACTGTAAATTAATGTACGCGCGAAAAGCTACGGAATCTTAATTTTTATATACAGCAATGTCAATACAATTTTTGAGAAATAGCCATTTATTTTTCAACAATGTTTTGAAGCAATTAGAAACATGAATAAAACAAATAACAGAAAAGGTTCACACATCCTTCGATTTTGGGTTATGTTCAGATAAACGGCCAGATTCTGGAAGATCGAGGGTTATTGGATAAATTAGAACGATTGAATATTTGGCCAGCTATGTAAACTCGAACACTGACTGATCCCGCAAAGGGTGTTCAACTGGTTATAGGCTATTCCTATTTTTTTTTCTAATGCCTCTTAATATGAAAGTAATCTAAAAGTAATTCAAAGTAATCAGATTACGTTACTGATTTTGAGTAATCTAAAAGTTACGTTACTGATTACAAATGTGGACAGGTAATTTGTAACTGTAAATGATTACATTTAAAAAGTAACCTACCCAACCCTGACAACAATGGTATGGTAGATTCTCCCTCTCCCTCAGTCACACACATCAACCTACAGTACGCAAGAACATCAACTAGCGAGAGCAATCGGATACAATTTACGGGAAATTTAAATTAACCCTCTGATGTTTAATCTTATAGTCAAATTTTGCAACAATCTAAGCTGCAATGCACACACAACCATAGGAACTTGCTTTTCAGACCGTAGCACCCATTTCATCAATGCCAGTTAATTTGACACAAGAAATGTTATTTGTGTATGACATTAAATCACAGAGACATGGTAAAGTGAGTCAATGTTCTAGATAGCTAGTTAATCAATTTAAATAAGAAATCACACATAATCCCTAATAGCTGTAGGCAGCAAACCATGTCTTTGATTTACAACGTCATAACTATCCTATCTATTTATTTAATGATTAAGCAAACTATATTAGCAATTACTTGAACTGCATTAATCGATTGTGCCAAGAATGCCTTACTGTCATAGAATATTTTGTCAAACAAACTATTTTTAAAACCTCATGAAAAGTTGATGTATAAATATTGCTATATTTGATGTATTTGACATTTTATTGTCTCTGTACAGAAGATGCTGTTCCAATTTAGAGGCACTTAAAGTGGGTACATAATTGTGTGCTGGAAGTTGCACAGCATTTTCACAACATTAAAGTTTCTGCTCAGGAGACCAGACATTTGTTCAGTAACCGAACAAACTTTAGGGAACATTACTCTGTAACATAAAAATATTTTAATTTGACCCTCGTATTTAAGTAAAACTGCAACACCCTCCCCCTCCAAATATTACGACCACAATAAAAGTGAATAAGTAAACTTACATTAAGTAAATGCGCTACTGCTAGCAGAAGCAGAATAGCTTCCTCCACTGACAGTCTGCCTGCCCACACAGGGCACGAACCAGTCATCCTCAGTTCCTCATATGCAACCTCTTTACATTAAAACAGAAAAGTTGGACCCATTCCAAAATAAACCCACATCTTTCCCACCCAACCAGGTATGCATTATTAAAATTTCATTATTAAATTTACATTATTAAAAGTTTTGAACAGAATTTAGAAAGAGAAATAAATCGCAACATTGTATAGTCAGTCTCATAAAGAGGCTAAAAAAGCAGTATTAGCTAAATGAGTCCCACAGTCAGGCCACTTACTGTGTGTTAAATGTCTTTAAAAATAACCTACCCAACCAAGAACAAAAGTATTTATTGTAATATTTCAGTAATTACGTGATTAGGTGTTTGATAACGAGCTGGCCAGCAAAGAAATACAGTCATGTTATTACATTATAATCATCACTGCTTTCGCTAGTTTAATTGTGTCAACTGACATTCACAGAAGTACTTAGTCAGTTTTTGTCCAAAATATTGAATCATTTAAACTGAAACAGTGCATGCTTTCAAAAGGCTGGAGGCTGAAAAACACAGAGCCCAGTAGATAGTGAGAGAGGATATCATTTGGATGGGCTACTTTCTCCCCAATCACAAATAGTTTTAATGGCTACTGTACATATAGATAGGCAGTAACCTTTACACTGAGAAATCTTCCAATGTTTAGAGGATAGATACAGTGTATTCAGAAAGTATTCGGACCCCTTCACTCTTTCCGCATTTTGTTTAGGTTACAGGCTTAATCTAAAATCATAAAGCAACACACAATGCCCCATAATCACTAGAGCAATATCAAATTTTAATAAGTATTCTTTACAATAAAACCTGAAATTCAGCTCATGTGTATCCTGTTTCCAATGATTGTCCTTGAGATGTTTCTACAACTGCACTGGCTCTTTTCAAGGTTTCGAGAGGCATACCTATCCATATAAGGTTCAACAATTGACACTGTATGGCAAAAAACAAAACAAGCCATGAGGATGAACAAATTGTGTGTAGAGCTCAAAGACAGGATTGTGTCATGGCACAGATCTGGGGAAGGGGCCAAATAATATCCAAAGCATTGAAGGTCCTCAAGAACACTGTGGCTTCCCCCCTTAAATACAAGAAGTTTGGAACCACCTACACTCTTCCTAAAGTTGACTTCCCAGCCAAACTGAGCAATCAGGGAGGTGACCAAGAACAGCCAAGACAATGCACGACCACCCAAAGTTTGGACTTGAACGCAATTAAAAATCATTTGAGAGACCTGAAAATGTTTCAGCTGTGTGAGTAATGGTGTTCTGTGAAACAATAGCAGTATAAAATAAAATGTAACCTTGGGAAGATAGTGTGACAATTAGGATTTTTTACCTGCTTACACAATAAAAAAAAAGTATCTGAAGCAAATCTGTCCGCAAATTCAGTCATCTGGGAAAAAAATATTGTAGTGTCAAAACTGTCGCTCTAGTATCACTGACGGGATTTACCAAGGTGTCGAATAATGGAGGGCACTGTACAAAGTGGAATGTCATAAAAACAGTAGACGAAAAAAAGATATCTAACTGACATGAGAATAAACCAAGAGCACATTAATATATACTAAACTAATCAGAGGGCTTATAACATCCCTTTTATCATTCACTTCAGCATCCACCCTACTCTCCCTAACATCCCTGTGACAGTCCCCTGCCTCTCACTCAGAATTCCTCTGCTGAATTAGTTCAAATAATACAGCCAGACAAACATAGGGGCCATTCCCACAGCAGTTTGGATTTAAATATATTAATGCCCCTGTAGTGCAGAATATAATGATGGTACTTAGCTACTACTTTGTTAATGATGCAAAGCAATTTCTATTGGTGCCTTCCTTTTACTCGTGATTGGTATAAATAGTCGTTATGTACTGGCTGCAAAATACACATTGCAAATGAATGAAAATTATGAAAGTAAAAATCAAACAGCTTCAGTATCTAAGATATTCTAATTATATAATCAACTTCAATTGTGTCCCGCTACTATAGATTTACAACCAGACTGGCGACAGTAGCTAACAAGTGCCTTGGTTGGCTTTGGGTACACATTAGCTGCTTGTTGCACAGTGTGCTGTGTAATGTCATGTTAGCCATGCTAAAAGAAGTTATTTGGCATGACACTCAAATTGAGCTCCGATGCATTAAGTGTCCTTAGATCATCTTGCGGTGTCTCTAGATTTATTTGAGTCCACTTGTGGCAAATTCAATTAACTGGACGTTTCAGAAAGGCACACACCTGTTTATATAAGGTCCTAACTTCACAGTGCATATCTGAGTAAAAATCGAGCCATGAATTCAAAGAAATGCTCTTTAGACCTCTAAATTGTGTTGAGGCTAAAATCTGAGGAAGGTTATAAAAAACTGGTAAAGCACTGAAAGTTCCTAGGAGCACAGTGGACTCCAACACTGTGAAATGGAAGACGTTTAGAACCACCCAGAGCTGTCCATCCAGCAAAACTAAGTAACTGACAAGAGAGGCCTTGGTCAGTTTCAGGTGATCAGGAATACAATGCCCACTCTAACAGATCTTCACTGTTTCTCTGCAGAGATGGGAGAATCTGTCAGAAGGACAACAATCGCTGTAGCACTCCATCAATCAGGTATTTATGGTAGTAGCTAGACTGAAGCCACTTTACTGAGTAAAAGCATTAGGTCTGATTGCCAACCAGTACATCTTTCAAAAACAAGGTACTGTTCATAACCTGGCTTATACCATCCCTACTGTGAAGCATGGTGGTGGGAGCATCATGCTATGGGGATGATGCTCAATTGCAGGGACTCAAAGACTGGTCAGGACTGAGGAAAGGATGAACAGAGCAAAATACAGATAGGTCCTTGAAGAAAACCTGATCTAGAGCACACAGGAACTCAGACTGGGGTGAAGATTCCTCTTGCAGCACAATAACGACCCAAAGCACACAGCAAAGACAACGCTGGCGTGGCTTCTGGACAAGTCTTTGAATTTTCTGGAGTGACACAGCCAAAGCTCAGACACAGAACCCTAATGAACATTTGTGGGGAGACTTGACAATAACAGTTCACCCATGCTCCCTATCCAATCTGACAGAGCTTGAGAGGATCTAAAATGAATATTCGAAGAAACTGCCGAAGTCCAGATTTGCAAAGGTGGTGCAGGTATATCCAAGAACATTTCAAGATGTCTTCACTGCCAAACGCACTTCTACAAAATACTGAATAAAGGGTCTGAATACTTATGTACATGAGATATTTAAGTTTTTCATTTTCAATAAATTTACACAAATTTCTAAAAGTGTGTTTTTGCTGATAGGGTATTACATGTAGATTGAAAGTGGCAAAACCATTAGAAATAAAGTCTATAACACAAAAAAATGTGGAATAAAAGTGAAGGGGTCTGAATACTTTCCGAAGGCCCACTATACTGTAAGACTACACTGAAGCCAAATAAACAAATCTATCCAGAAAAGGAATGTTGTAATGTACAGTGGCGTAAAAAAATATTTATATATATTCCCAACGCCATGAGTTGGCAGCCCCAAAGTGTGATTATATCCTCCCCATCCCAAGTTCACAGCCACATCTCTCATACCAAACAGAGTTAGCACACGGCTGACAGATCCCCTGCAGGTTTAACATCCTGTGCTAAAGGAACATTACCACAGGCTTAAGCGTTAGCTCACAGGCACAATTCATTCAGCGGAGGCTGTATGCCAAGTATACAACATTATGTTTTGCTACATTCTGAGCTAAGACAGTCTGTTGTGACACCTATCTAACAATGTTATCACAAAGAATGTTACATTCAAATTACCTTGGTACCGTAGGTTTAATTGTTGAGATAAAAATGAAAATTAACTAATTGGAAAATAAACTATTATTTGCAATAAACGGTAAAACAACACGTACGGTAAAAGTTCCATTTTGTTTTGCTACAAAACAACACATTTCTGGGCAGGAAAACCCTGCTAAGAGGCAGTAAAGAAAGAGTTATGCAACCTTTAGTAAATCCTATCTTGGACATCATCTTGGTCAACACAAAACCCATGTAATTGGTCAGCTACTTGATTTAATTTTTGATCCAATGCTAAGAGAAGGGATCAAGTGAATATGAGAAGTGGAATGGAGACAAAGACTTCTACCTTCTCTTTTTGCAAGTTACGACTGAATGTCTCCTCAACTTCCAAAATCTGAAGGATTCTGACACTGGTGAAATTATGACTTGTCTAAATTAACAGTGACAAAAAAAATTGAATTACTGCTGGTTTTATCCTAAACATCCAGGATCCTATTCAGTCCTTAGAGGTTTATAGGCTACTATTGGGACATTAAAATGACACCTCACTGTAATACTAAGGCATAGCTTGTTTCTGTCAATCACAGGATTGTGGCAGAATCAAAATGTCTCTTGTTTATACAGTTCCAAGTATGGTACATCTACAATATCCAGCAGCAAAGAATGTAATTGCATGAATGAATCTGATGAAAGATCAAGTCCTAAGCCTTTAGGCTATTTGCTTGTCCCCGGTGTTATCATCAGCACCTTGGTCCGCAGGAGCAGAAGGGAAACAAGTTCCTCGTGTCTAACCTCTCTCTTTCTTGGCTCCCTAACATCCGCAAGAGTCCAACTTAGAATTCTCCTGCTGCTGCATGAATAGAATGCCAGCAGGCTGCTGCAACACAGTGTTTGTCCTTCAGCTTTGGTGGCACACATAAAACTGTAACATCCCCATCTCTGATGGCTGGGAGAGGGTCAGGAGAAGGCAGGCCGTTAGGCACCTGCCAGAACATTAAGGAGGCACTATAGTGTGGCATGAACCCACCAGCAGAGGACCAGCTCTAGAGCTGCAAACTGTCCCCATGCCCCCTAGAGGCCCCTCTTTAAACCATGCACCTAATCTACAGCACAGGATGGCAATCACTCTCTTTAATATCACTCTGCCTTATCCGACTCCATGTCATTTATATTATCGTCTGGTATGGCTTCACAGCTAGTATGGCTTCATATTGTGGATGTTTCAAGTGCTGTTAGGAGGAACAACACATTCTTACATGGAAAAGGCATTTTACTTTGTAGAATTTCTTATTATGAATGGTACATCACAATACAGTAAAAGTATTATCATGCAAAGAAGATTTGGTGATTCATTTTCTTAAGACTAAGGGCCTATTCACAGAGTTTCATTTAGAGTAATATTGTTCATAATATAAACTTGTTTAAATCTTGATTGTTACATTCTGAGGTAATGCACAAGCTTTCCAGAAGAGATACCCCCCACAACCACTGCAGTGTGATTATTTCCTTGCCTAAAGTGTATTGTGGTTAAGTGAGCAGTGAGATCTAGGTTCAGAAAGTATGAACACACAACTACAGACATTCACCTGACTTAGTGACGCCAGTGACATAAGTTAACTAGCTAAATAAGTAAAGCTGCTACTGAGAGCCACAGCAGGAGGCAGCTGCTTTGTAAAAGCACATGTCAGGTAACAAACCACAAATTCAGCACCCGTAGCTAGCTAGCTAACATTTGGTGAAACAAATTCTTCATCACCATTTCTTATGGCTCGGAGAGGGTCAGCAGAAGGCATAGACAATGCAAACAATGAGCCATATTTTAACAAAAATATACTTTAATTTCAACACAATTATTTCTTAAACAATTTATTGAGCAGCATGTTTTTTTCTGTAAAACATTGGTTTCAAAAGCCTTGGCACCAGTAAAGAATATTAAATAAAACCAAACAAAGTCGTGTCTGTTATGAAAATCTATGCTTTTTAGTTGGGCAATGTCAGTCTCCATGTATTGTACTGATGCCTTTTACCTTTTTCCTGTTTCCCCAGGGTATAAATATAAAGTTGGACACTCGTAAAACCACTTTGTTATCCATCACTATGGGTAAAACCATAAAGCTGTCAGTTCAAAGGAAACAGATGGTTGTTGACCTATCAGTTGTTTAACCTATCAGTTAAATATACATAAACAGTTAAAAAATGTGCATATTGCCGCCATGCACAGCGAAGATGGTGAGGAAGGCAAAGAACAATCCAAAGATCACAGTTTCAGTACTGCACAGTCTAGTGAAGTCTTGAGATTGTCAGGTGTTAAATCAACTTTTAGATGCCACCTCCATGTCAACAAGCTCTTTGGAAGGGTTGGACAAAAGAAGCCCTTACTGAGCCCAACCCAGAAACTGTAGCGCTTGAACTTTGCCAGGGAATACTGGAACTACAATTGAAATTGTGTGTTATGGTCAGATGAGACAACAATTATAATGTTTGGCCATGCACACCATCGACGTGTTTGGCGACAAAAGGGGACTGCATAGAAGGAAATGCACCAGATACCGACAGTAAAATATGGTGGTTGATCACTGGATCATTTTATCTGAAAACCTGGTTGCCTCAGTAAGGAGACTGAAATTTGGACATGGATGGGCCTTTCAACAAGACAATGACACCAAACATACATCAAAATCAACACAGAAATGATGGCGGGACCACAAAGTAAATATTTTGCAATGAGTATCTCAGTCCTTGGACTTGAATTGAAAAACGTGGTCTGAATTGAAGAGGGCAGTACACAAGCACAAACCTAAGACTATGAAGGATCTTGAAATGTGCTGCATGGAAGAGAGGTACAAGATCCCTCCATAAATGTGAGCCAACCTTGTCAGTCTTTACAGGAACAGTCTCAATGCTACTATCCACTCCAGGGGAGGCTTAAATATTGATTGTAGGGATGCCAATACTTCTGAAAATGCTTTGCAGAAAACAATCATGCAACAAAATATTATAATGTTTGACAAATTATTGTGCTGTAATGAAAGTACTGAGCTCCCCCTTATGTTTGAGTCCAAAATATGACTCATTGTATGTGTTTTTTTTTTTTGCATTGTATATACCCACGACTTTTAACCGTTTTACAAGTTTTTTTCTTGCCTTTTTGTGATATCAAATTTGTGATTAAAGCCCTGCTTCATCGCAGTAACTCAGCAGACTTGGTACAGCCGATGTCGAGATATGTCCTCCAAACCATATCTAATGCCATTTTGGCTCTTATCATGCTGCTTGCTCAACCAGGAAGTCTAAACTGGAAGGAACATACTCTCTGGGAAGGCCAATTTCAGATTTTCTCAATTTTCCTTAACAGAGACTATCAAATCAATTTCACCAATATTCAGCAGCATCAGAAAGACCAGATATAAGTTAAATCAATCAAATGTATTTATAATGACCTTTTTACATCAGCAGTTGTCACAAAGTGCCTTTACAAAACACCCAGCCTGAAACCCCAAGGAGCAAGCAACAACAGGGGGCCAAAACTTAGGAAGAAACTTAGACAGGAACCAGACTCAGAGGGGTGACCAGGCCTCTTCTGGGTGTGCCGGTAGTACATTAATAAATGCATGTGAGCTGTGTCCAGACTATAAAACACAATCCAGGTCAGAAGCATAACCACATGGACAAAGACAGGGACAACCCGGGGGGGGGGGCTAAAAGCACACACATCTCCTTGAGTTTCTATATAACAAAATTCTGAAATAATTATAGTGAGCGTGTGGTCTGCTCCGACCTCAATCTAGAATAAAGTGGTTTTCAACAATGAAAATCAATTCTTAGACCATGAAAGCATCCAGCTATCATTAGTGATCCATTCTGTTCATGATTACGTTTGATGGAGCAGCCCTGCCGCGTGTGCTCGCGCTGCAGTACAGGTGTGTGTATGTGTTATGTAGCCTGTTATTGCAGACATAGTGAGCATCAACTGTAAACATATTGCTGTAAACAACATCACAACAACAATAATTTGTGGTGGGCAGATTTTGCGTACTGACAAACTTTTTTTTAAGAAAAATGTACTTTTGCGCAACGGAGACGTAGGCTACTCACAATGACAAGAGGTTAAAAAAGTAACTTTGCCATTTCAATTAATACACACAGCCCAATCGTCTATAACTGTCAAGACAATCTAGACATTGTATTGCAATAACTAATAACTGCGTGTGCGAGACAGACAAAGCAGATAACAATTACACCAGTAACAAATTCGATTTTATGTGTCTATTGCTATAGCTACTTACAGTGTGCTACGATTATGACAAAAGTGGTACAGTTAGATGGCCACGGAATATTTATCCATAATAGCTAACAATTCAACTCACAGTTACAGTTCTGAATAAATGTGTTTTGCTTCATATTACCAGATTTTAAACAAAAAAAGATAATGTAGCTTGTAATCTCACATATTTTACTGCATTAAGTGTCAAAAATCTATAATGGTAAATTAGCTGGCTGCAAATGATGAGCGGATTGGCCGCTGCCCTCTTCAAATGATGTTCTATAGAAATAATGGACCAAACAGCAAAATGTTCTTTCCGAAACGCAGTTCCACAAGCCTTACACTACACCTATCAGATATTCGTAAATAAATTTAGGCCACACAATCTTACCTGCTGAATTCAATGTATGTTCTTCGTTCGCTCCAGTCACCTCCCTTTCACAATTGTGAAAGCTGATGATGCTTCCAAGACACTTGTACTGGATCACATCACATCCAGAGAAAGTGGACCAGCCCCGGAATCTGAAAAGTATAAATACCAGTTGAAGCGCCCCGAAATATGTATAGATAGAGACAACACTGCAGTTCTGTGGAATTCTCCGGTATACGGAGTAGTGGTGGGTACCAGAGGCGATGAGGTAAAATCACCAAGTAACGAGCGAGTGAAAACATAAATTAGAAAGGAAAAAGCCCCTTGCAGTCCGAAACTCCTACTGTACATGTTGATCACAAATAGTACGCTGTAACAAATCTATTTGAAAATATCATGCATAAATTAAAACAAACCAGAATAACGTTCCGTATTTTTCAATTTTCAAATGAAATTGATGCTAGTATTGCATCATTTGATCAATACGTTTTATTTTACACGAGATAACCTGTCATATAACAGGGTGACATCTCTGTACAAAATAAAGAAGCAACCTAAAAGAGATTTCACTGGATTGCAAGTGTATGGCATTCTGTGTAAAGCATTAATTCCTGCCCATGTGTTCCTATTATTTAGCTAAATTACTTAGAAAGAATACGAGATTGAAGTCTGTCCTACTTTATACTAAGCAGTAAAATCCATTCATCTTTGTCTGCATTGAGAAATTATGAAGGCATTATATGAAGGGAATGTGCAGTCAGTGGAACATTTCAGGGTTTAAGATGAAGTACCAAGTTTTGATGAGAAGGGATACATATTGACAGATGGTGTTTTTTCTTGACAACGGAACATAAAACAAGTGGCAAATAAATCCTGAAATTAATATTTTGTTGTGTGCGACTTACAAATATTGGCATATTAACAAATAATTTAATTGTGAAACAGGCAGACTTGATATCTGAAATGATAATGAATGTTGAAACCACAACCACAAATTAATTAGCCTGATCAGATACTGTTCCTATCATTCAGGTAGACAGTGGTTGCATGATTGCCCAGACACACTGTAAGTCCCACAACAAATTGCCTGACAGTCATTTCTACTCCAAATCCTGCTCTGATAAGGCAAATGTGACTTTGCAATTAGAACAAATGAGTAACTTCAACTTTGGCATTTGGAAAATATTTGACAAGATAAACTTTTTTTTTAGACTTTTTCTTTAGAGTATTAAAACTTATCTAGGCCTCAGCCTGTTGATACAGCTGTTGCATTTTTCACAGCAATTTGAACCATTAACCATGTTCAATGCTGAAATAGAAGCAGCATAAACACATCGCCTGAAATCTATTTTTAAAACAGGAGCCTGTCTAATGTCATTTGGAATGGCCTGAAGGCTATGAATTTATATTCATGCAGAAACTGGAAATATGTTCTCCTATTCCTAAAAGCATAGAGAACTACTACACTGAGGAAATCACAACAACTGTCTTCAACACTAAAGTGAACCTAGGATAGGCTGCTTAGATGTCATTGCATTTAAGCTTTACTGCTTTTAGTACACTAAAACAACACATTCATACTCAAGACATGATTATGAAATTGTTCTATATTTAGAGCTTCCAAAGTTCCCAGTGAATATGCCATTTTGCTTTTCTTAACTGGTTTGTCATTAACTGAAGAAATTACTGAACTAGAGGATCAAATTCAACATTTCAAATTACTTGTGAGACACTGAGCAACTGGAAAACTAAAGTATAGATGGCAGTGCTTTATCTCTCACAAAAAGAGGATTTGATGTGCATAAGGAGAAAAACAGCCTTCTGTCATCTGGCAAGGAAATTACAGTGATAGCCAATGTATAAACTGTATGCAAAAGACATGGCTGACTGTGAGAGAGAAATTTTGTTTCATTCTAACTGTTAATTTTTCATTATTCATTTCACTTGCTTTGGCAATATTAACAAGTTTACCCACGTAAATGAAGTCTGTTAGAATGGGAGATAGAGAGACAGAGAGAAGACATTAATCAAATGAATTAATACATTTTTATTTTACACACCATACAGTGCTTAAACAGTTAACAATTCATAGAATTTATTCAGAAAAGAAGAAAATAGACAATTAAGGCAGGTATACATAAAACAAATAGTAACTTTTCAATAACTGGCCAAAGGTTTTCGATGTGGAACATATATTATATTGGGGGCTGCAGGGCAGTACACCCTAATTGCTCCCAGATCATTGTGGTAATGTGTTCTTACTGGTAAAATAAGAGTACTAAAAACAGATATTGATTTGTTTTCCTTAACATCCTCAATTAGACAGCAGGGATTTAAGGACCCAGATTTCACCTAAAGGATAGGATTAAATATTTGGAAATACAATGAATAGAATGTACGAATCATTGATTGCAATTGGTTTTGATAACATGGGGCACATACTGGCACATATATGACCTCGAAGACACTTTTTTGGGACATGTTTTGATTCGAAAGCACTACTTTTACAAACAGTGTTATTGATTTGTTGTCCTTAACTCCCTAAAGGCCCAGTTGTCAACTGTGGAATAGGATTAAATATATAGAAATATCATGAATAGAACGTATAAATCATTGACTTGAATGTAGACTCCTATGATTCTATTTTTGCACATTTCTATCTATTCAACAGGTGAAATCTAGGGGGATAACCTTTGAGAAAAACTAACCACTGGTGTAATATAAAAATCTACATTTACTAATGTTCCACGATTGTTGGAAAGGGTGCAATAAATTTATTTTCATACCGGCTAATTGTTAACTACTACGTGTTTGAGACCTGTCGGTAATCATGCTTGCTCCAGTTCCACAAGCACTCCATCACAGTCTTTTGGGTGAAGGAACATGACAGGTTTCCCATGAGCACCTATCCTTGGTTCAGCTGACAGGGTTCTTATGTTCCTAGCCTTCAGATCCACTATTGCTGCATTGATATCATCAACCTGAAATCACAAAAAAATACATACAATATGAATACATTAGTGAACAGATAAGAGATGTAGAGTGGATACTGCCCATTCATGGTAGCTTAAAATCACATTCAGCACAGTAAAGGCTGACTCACCTCAATGCAGATATGGTGCATCCCACCAGATTTGTTCTTCTGTAGGAAGCCTGCTATGGGGCTCTTCTCACCAAGTGGGTGCAGCAGTTCCAGCTTGGTGTTACCAAGCTCCACAAAGACAGTGTAGACGCCATGCTCAGGAAGAGGAACTTTGTTGCTGACCTGAGCCCCAAGCACATCTCTGTAAAGAGCTGTTGCTTTTTCCATGTCTGGTACAGCTATAGCGATGTGATTCAGCCTTCCCAGCTTCCAGACAGATCCTGGAATACCTTTGCAGTGTGATGGCGAGGTTGAAAGTGTCCTTAGCATAGGACTAATATACTTCGAAAGAACTGTGCCAAAGAAATGGAGAGTTAAGTATTAAATCAACAAGCACTATTATTTTTACATTTTCCGGACCGCGGACTTGATTGTATAAACTGCATGGTTAAGGACATCAGTTAAGGCTGTGTAAGTAACTAAACTGGCTATGTGAGGTTAGACATTTTAGATTTGACGTGTAGCGATTCTCATAAAACATAAAGAGGGTCTGTGACATGTATAAACTAATGTTAGCATGGGGCCTAGCTAAAACAACAGTAACTACGCTTGGTAGCTAGTTTCAGTACAGTACTGTAGTTACTTACGTGCAACCTTTAACAAGGACGCCGACATATTTCTTTGAAGGTTTATGTAATGTTGGATAGCGAATCGCTTTGAATGTCGAGAAAATGGGATAGAGTAGATGTATACTTATTTTTGAAAAACTGCTAACTGAGTTGTAAATACGTTTTTGCGGGATTTTAGTGTTGTGTTTCAATCTAGATAACACTAACCGGAACTTTAATTCGGATCTTCAACGGAGAATGTTTCAAGGGACGCATATTTTATTGTTACACGTATGTTCCCATGTGAGGAAAAACGATGGCTTCTGGGGATGTAGGTAACACGTTGGAGAGTTGTTTAAAGCTGCTGAGCATCAACACTGCACACCCAGAAAACTTTCTGAAGTAAGTGCAACATATGTATTATATTCATATGCTTAACCAATAATGAATTATCTTGTTACACTTTGCTACGGGCGATCAGCTAAGCGTTTCTTAATCAAGCATTCATCTGTTTGGTTAGCTAGCTAGCTGGAACGTAATCCCTGATTCTTATAGATAGCAAAGCATATTCTGTAAAACGTATTTATGTTGTCTAGTTACCCTTGATTCGTTGACGTAATGTTGGTAGTTACTGGTACGAAACGTCGCTCTCTAACTAGATTCCATAAACATTCGTTTGGCTTACACATACAGCGTCTTTCCAAAATGAGATGCCGTCATCATGTAGGTATGTGTTAAACACGTTTAACTTTAATCATATGCTCCAATTTTGGTCAAGCCGTCTATTTGGTGCATACAAATCTACTGTATACACTACAACGGAATGCACTGTTCTGTTGAATAAAAAGCAATGAGCTGTATGTGGGTTTGAGGCATGCGATGTGGCCAGGGGTATATTTTTCCGCAAACCATAACATTTTGCAACTGAGAAAGACGTTTCAACAAAGACCATTCACTCCAAATGCTTTTCAAATGCTGTTGTGGACCAATGAGTGGTTACAATAGTTGAAGGCACCGGCTTTTAGTACAGCTGTGCTATTACGGCCAAGTGGGATACCGACAGTGACTTGAAGGATAGGGGCACTAGTTGGCTCGGCGCCACCCGGGGTGGACAGGGCTGCTATGACTCTCAGGAGTCAGTGTCTACCTAGTTCACATTTTGAACCCAACCTTTGATAAAGATTAGAAACTTGGTCTGGTTTGGTCTTAACCATATGAGTATGTGGTAACACCATCCCAAGACTGAAAAACCTATCAGAGGTCCTCAAAAGAAAGATTATTGATGCCCATGAGTAGGGATGCACTGATACCACTTTTTTATTGTTGATACCAACTTCGAATACTGAACTTCGAGTATCTGCCATTTTCATTTTGACCATTTTCATGTTGACTTGTGCTATGATTGCCATAATTCTTTTACATGACTGAATTGTTTCAATATTTTATGATTATTTAAGATTGTGGAACTTACACCGTTTTAACAACTTCAGATGTTATTAAAGTGTCTAATATACTCCGAGGTAAAGTAAGGCATTTGTGGAAATTTTATATCCAAGTAGAATGGAAAAGTGGATATCTATTGGACGATTAAACCACTGCAGTGGAAACTAGGCATTTTAAGTTTTCCTTAAAATTTATGCTGTCATTTTCTGATCAGTATTTGGTTAATAAAATTCGATGTGAATTGGCACTTTTAGCTTGTCCAGTCACAAGTTTTGGTTTTAAACTGCAACTAGCCAATGTAATAACTGTGCTATTTGAAAAGTACTGTTAACATTTTCATTTGTATTCTTTGTATTCTTCTTTATACTTGAAGTCTTCAGGACGGAGCGGCAGCTGAGTTTACTTCCCTCACAAAGCTCCTGTATGACTTTCAAAAAGCCCATGAGCCCGAAGACTCAAAGGGAAGCCCTCTGGACCAACTTATGGTTGAGAACTTTGACGAGGAACAGATATGGCAAGAACTAGAGCTCCAAAATGCTGCAGTGCTGAAACTCTTCCAGGTAGCAGTGAATCAAGCTGCCTTGGACACAACTCTGAGTATCCTGCATGATGAAGTGCCTGCTGATGAAGGTACAGATAAAGAGGACAATCAAGATGATGATGAGACGAGTGACGGTGGCACGGAAGATGAAAAAGGAGACAGAGAACGCCTGCTTAAGACTGCTATGGGTGCTGTGGGTGGGGTTAACTCAGATGAGGACTCTGATGTAGATTTTGATGTAGACGCATTCGAAAAACTAGCTAAAGAGAAGAAACGCTCTTCCCTAAGAGAGTCCAAACCATTGGGTCCTTCGTCAGAGGTTGATGACAGGTTCTTCAAGCTCTCAGAGATGGAGTCTTTTCTGGATGATATGGATAAAAAGGAGGGGAAAGAGAGAGATGATGATGATGATGATGATGAAGTAGATTTCTTCCAGGACATGCCATCTGAAGATGAAGATGTAGACCTCTTTGGTGAAAAGGTTTCATCCAAAAAAGCAAGCAAAGTATGTATTTCAATTCTTATTTAAAGTCAGATTTTTTGTACATGTACATCTGTTGTTAGACTACAGTGGATGTCACCATTTTGTGATTGTGTGTAATTAAGACAACACTGCATATACCTATTGTTCAAATACATGAAAAAAAATGTTGCTAGAGTTTCTGGTTATTATTGTTGTCAAACAAACTGATTACATTTATTTTCCTGTACTGTAATTTCTGTAGCTGAAAAGTTCCAGGAATCTGAAGTACAAAGACTTCTTTGATGCTGTAGACGACCAACCTACAGACACAGCTGACCAATCAGAAGCTGAGGATGAGGATGCGAGTATGGATGGGATGCAGGAAGAAGAGGAAGAGGAAGATGATGAAAATGAGTAAGTGTTGGATGCATGTTTCTCATACATTATGTGGTTGGTATTGCATAGGGAATGTGCAAGGGATATTTATTTTTATATGTGGGAAATTACCTTTTTTGCCCACCAGCCACAGTGACTGGTGGATGCCCAGTTCTACCAGCCACTTAGATTTTTTACCAGCCAATCTTTTCCCCATTTAAAATGTATAAAAGAGAGTGCACTAGCATATTTTGAATTGCTTCAATACTTTCATTGTATTATTAATACGTATTTTATGAATATAGGCAAATAATTAAAGTGAAAACAAGCCTGTGAAAACAAGCCTATGAGACCATGAGATTTAGATTTCAATCTCATGTTCTGAGATTTATCAGATGGTCAAATTGTGCCAATCAGGTTGGTCATATTCTACAGTAATTGTAGGCCTACACGTTTAAAGAACTTAAAAAAAAAACATCTTAACCCATCTCTTGGGAACATAGCATGAAAGTGTCACTTTAGTCTTCAGAGTCATCATTTTCCTCTTCAGACGTCTCCTTCTCATCTTCAAGTTTGGTCTTTCTCTTCATGGCTCCTCTTTCCATGAAATCCAGCCTCCTTGCTCTGACGCTGGCCTGATGCCACAGCTGTATGGCTGACTCGGGATCAAAAGTAATTAGAATGAGAACTGTGACTTTGATAACATTGACCTGCATTACAAATATGTAACTCGCCTTATCCATTTAACAATGAGTTATAATGCACTATTTCCTCGTTGATACTAAAACTAACTAGCTATCACAAAACACAACTTCAACTTAGTAATTCACTTACTTGCACATCCAAATGTAGTCCCGAAAAGGTCTGCCCTTCTTGCCGATGGCATGGACGTTTCTGAAGAGAATTCTCATTTTGTCCAACAGGGCCGATTGCATAGGGCAGATAGCCTTTATTGCCACACTCTGCTCCCGGGGTCTCGTCTTCGCCAGCTGTGTGCATTTGATATGAGACTTGGATGACTCGTGTTCTTTTATTGCTTCTAATTTAAGGTTGGTTGTTCCTCTAACGAACGGAGTTCTAGAATTTTCTGACAATGCGTAAGTATGGCCGTAAGAATAGTGCATAGACTGGTCTTCGGGGACGTAGGCTATCCATTCCCTCATTTTTCCCTGGTCGTTGAGGCATCACTTGTTTGAGAAGTAACTTTTCTTTTTCTTTTCTTCACCCTCAACCGTTTCTACATTCACCTTATCTACTGGTGCTGACCCAACAGCAGGCCTTTTACCTCCAGGGATATGTCACCACATTTCAACCGTTAACTTTCCTTTCGTCTGTATCTAGGGTTGCCACATTCAATGTGGAAAAATATGGGACACCTTGCCAGCAGCCCCATGCCCAGGTGACTCAAAAGCTGGGGGGTCCTCCCCGATGAGGTTTTGAGTGTCAGACACTTCATTTCCTGCATTCTGGTGAATTTTTATGCACCAATTTGTGCTTTTTATGCATCAAATTCAAAGTCCTCTGATACTCTCAACATGAATGTAATGGAAATAGTCAATAAGAGTAAATAACAGTTGCATCAGTTATATTACAGATTAAAACACCAGATCATAGACATAGGCAAGGAGTTTTGTCTTTCAAAATAAACTATTTGTTATATTTGGAAGAAGCAAGAACCCACCCTCCAGGAAGGATTGGGTAGCCTAGTTTTGTCTGTTGCTGCTCCCATGCTCTGGAATAGTCACCCATCCCACATTAAGTCCTGTTCCACCATTAACAACTTTAAATCAAATTTAAAGACACACCTTTTTTCCCTTGCTTTTATTTTAGTCTGACGTTGTCCCTTGGTTTTGGTCAAGTCCACTCTACTTATATTTAACATCCTCATACTATGTTTTAATCTGTTGTTGGTTTTATTCAATTTCACTTAACTTATTTATTTTGACCTTGATTTTATCATTTTAGTTGTCTTAAGTGTTTTCCATTTTAGTCTTGCCCTCTATGTATTATATATACAATTGTATTATAATCTGTATTGTTGTCTTTTATGTATTATTCCTTTAATCATGTATATAGACCTGGCGGCACCAAGGGCATTGCCACCCAGCGAGAATGCGTTCCCCAAAACAATTGTTAGGGTAATATTCTTCCTAATACTGTTAATTCCTAATTACTGTTAGGAATGTAGGCTAGCTCTCTTGCCTTCATCTACAAATGCGATCGAAGATGTGCTTTACATCACAAAGCTACAAAGAATGTGTAACTTCTGTAGTTAATAAAAGCTTTCGAATTTGATTGACAGCTGTGTATTTTGCTAGTACACAGCTTCAGCAGGCCATGCATGCAAAAAATATTTGCTTTCCATCCCTCGTGCTGAAGTTACTATTGTATGTTGATTTGTAGGACAAATGTGCCCGCCCATTGGAAATCAAAGGCCCGTTTGTTCTAGCGCCTGCACGTATACCCTACCTGTATTGAGGCGGATTTTAATCCATCTGCCTCGACTGTAAAGCACTTTGGGTCAACTCCTGTTGTTTTTAAATGTGCTAAATAAATAAAAGTGACTTGACTTTTCACCAAGTGGGATATTGGTTACATTTCTCCCACACATACACACACACAGCGCGCAGAGAGGGCGGGTCTTCTGCCTACAGGACTGGCAACTTGTGTGTTTGGGTGAACCGCTCTTCTAAATGTTACCGCACTTCAGTCTCCGTAACCAGGGCAACGATGGCGTTGAATGACAGACAACACGCCTGTCATTCTGAATTACTACTACTTACTACTATGTCTCATGAAACTCTTTTGGTTTTATTATTTCTCATGTGAATCCAAGCTTGTGAAAATGTAATGCATGCATTAGAGTAGGATGTGCACGAAAATACGGGACAAATCCCATCCTGTATTGATTCTGTAAGGGACAGTGCATTTTATTTTTCAATACGGGACGCATGGCAACCCTGTCTGTACTTTAGCTCAAGCTATGTAGGCTCACAGCCTAGCGCTGAAAACCAATCAAAATGTGAACCTTGAAAGAAGTGCATTATTGTTACTTAGCAACAGCATTTTTTGTCAAAAGCGGTCCAATCCGTGACAAGGAATGTTTTAAGTAGTAACAAATAAAAACATTTTTACAATCCACCCGCCACTGTGGCTGGTATACAAGGCTAAGTTACCTGCCACTGTGAAAAAGTACCCGCATTTGGCTGGTGGCTGGTGCTAATTTCCCACCCATATATTAAGTGTTGCGTTTGTTTTGTCGCCGTTTCAGGGACTTTCATGAGGATGAAGATAGCAGACAAGCAAAGGAGGCTTTAAAACACGTGACCTTTAACCTTCCTGGAGAAAGTAATGACAGTGAGGGAGAAAACATGACAGTCTTTCGGCGAAAGTCCCAAACTGCTACAGAACCTGAATCCAAATCATCCTTTGAGAAACGACAAGAAAGGGTATCCAAAGGCAGTTTCCAGCTTTTGTCCTCATCTTGACTCATTTCATCTGCACTGTATATGTAGCACACTAATAAAAGGGTGAACTCTAACCATTCACAGATGGCTGAAAAGATCCAGGATTTGGAGAAGGCTGCGATGGGAGAGAAGCCATGGCAACTGACAGGAGAGGTGTCAGCCCAGACTCGCCCAGAGAACAGCCTTCTGGAGGTGGACGTGGTATTTGACTCGGCTTCCAGGATGGGTGTGTGTCACATGATTGTCATTCTGTTCAGTTTTGCTGTCGGTCCCATTGGAGTTTAGTATTAAAGCCCTGCACCCGTATAAATCAATTTTGACCTGAAAGACGATGGCCAGCATTTCCCCATGATGAATGTTTCTGTCAGTAACGCATTATTTTTATCAAAGTATGACGTTTGTCCTTGAAGTGGCAGCTTTGAAAATTTCACCTTGGATTTTTTCAGGGAAGATGCAATCTTGTTTCCTAGTATTATTTCAGCATTTGTTTTTCCCCAGGGCAAGGTTTTTATTGAAATGTTACCCATCTATCAGCATAGCAATGTTTATTCATCAAAAACACCAGCAGTGAAGATTCAACAGACAGCCATACAACTTTTCACTGTAGCCTACACAGACATGGAGCAAATTGAAATATGGGGGGCGATAGCATTTTTCACTGTCACATATTTACAGACAAATTATCATAACCTAACATATCTTTGCTAGTCTGGATTAAAAATATAAATATATGTCTATTTTATACATTGTAAACCGTATGATTTGCATTACAGAAGCTAACACCCCCATTGCCTCAAGATTAATGATGTTGAAAGTTAAAGTAACAGGCTATTAAAAATATTTATTCCTGGTCAATGTTGAAAAGAGAACAGGGTTTTCTATTTAATATTCTGTTGGTCCTGAAAACATCACTTGGTTGACCAAACTGCAGCATGCAAAATTGACTCAGTACAGGCTTCAATACAGGCAGTCCTTATTAGCAGAGTGTAAACTTTATATTTATGTGGTGTATTACCAGTTACAATTTTGACAATGCACTGGTCTGGAGATAGGCCACTGGTTAGAGCACTGGGCCAGTAAACTAAAGGTATCTGCTTAAAAAAAACAGATCTGTAATGGTGAAGTATATGTTGCCCTTGAGCAAGGCATTTAACTCTAATGGCTCCTGTGAGTATCTCTGCAGAAGTGGCTGCTAAATTACTAAAATGTAAATTGGTATAATGTATTTTTTTGATTGGCAAATGTCTGAGTGCAGTCCATAATTTGATGGCAGTGGGAATCCTACAGTTTTGTGTTTTAAATATTTTAAATAAACGCACAGAAGGACATAAATAAAAATGAGCCTACACAGTCTCACCGGAATTCTCAAAAGGTGAAAAATGAATGAAAAAACAACAGAGAGAAATCATATAACAGGAAACAATGTTGGGTTTTATTTATCCCACTCATTTCAGCACCTTAACATTCCCATCCATATTCTGGAATATGTATTGGCCACATCCCTGAGTGTTCAGAGGTGGAACCTCAATGGAATGTCCATTCTAGGACAGGAATTCTGTCAAAATGGGTGTCAAAATAGCCCGCCAGCGGGTTCATTTAATGAGCCTGTGTGTCATGTGGTTTGTTTATTGCTCTGTGGGTTTTTTTATTCCTTAGCCCCTGTTGTAACAGAGGAAACCACGTTGCAACTGGAGGACATCATCAAGCAAAGGATTAAAGACCAGGTCAGTTTTTCCAGGATGTCGACTCCATCTTTACAGCAAACAACCTTTCATCCAGCTGAATGAAACACCTGTCGTTAGCGTTTTATTCTGAGTAAATAGTTGGAACAAGTCGAGGTCTGTCCTATTCTTTGTTCAGATGAGACTGCATTGGGCCTTTTCTATTCAGACTCTGACTTGTGTTTTGGTTTCCTTCGAGGTGTGGGATGATGTGGTGCGCAAGGAGAAGCCTAAGGAAGAGGTGTTTGAATACAAGAAGCGGTTGACTCTGGACCATGAGAAGAGCAAGCTAAGCCTGGCAGAGGTTTATGAACAGGAATACCTGAAGCAAAATCAGGTAGTTCGTCCATTACATTTCAATGTGGACATATTGGCTTTTCTCTGCATGACATTTTATCATTTGTCAGATTAATCGTTTTGATGTATTGACATTTATTTCAGCAAAAGGCAGAGGAAGAAGAAAACCCAGCTCATGTAGAAATTCAGAAGCTCATGGATTCACTATTCCTTAAACTAGACGCTCTCTCTAATTTCCACTTCACGCCAAGACCGGTGAGTTTTCCTGTCCATTTCCTTGTCTGTAGTTGACAGTTAAATCAAGTGCTTAATCAGTGTGACACAAACTTTTGGAAATGTAGAAAAGCTATTAGTACCCAATTTATGTTTTTCTTTGTGTCCTATAGCCTGTTCCTGAAGTGAAGGTTGTCTCCAACCTGCCTTCTATTGCCATGGAGGAGGTGGCTCCAGTCAGTGTTAGTAATGCTACTCTGTTGGCTCCAGAGGAAGTCAAGGTTTGTCATGCACCCTCCTCTAATGTCTCCTTATCTCAAATCATGTTCCCAGTACAGAGTGCCCTTTCGCATGCGTAAGCATTCTGAGGTTTAAGAAAAACAGTGAACTACTGTGTTATCCTTTAGTAGGTGCTTCTGCAGACCGGGTAACACCATTTCCTTTCAAATTGTAGGAGAAGAACAAGGCTGGTGACCTTCTGGGTGACTCTGAAAAAACTGCCACAGACAAGAAACGAGAGAGGCGCAAGAAAAAGAGAGTGAAGCGCATCAAGATCCATGAGAAGGAGATGAGGCAAAAATTGAAGGAGGCGAACAGAACTGGAGAGAATAAGAAACTATCAAAGGCCGAAGTGGCAGAAAACCTCAAGAAACTCACAAAGGGAGGCAAAGCAACATTAATGAAGGTCAGTTTATTCTTCATCCCATCAGGTCTTTTTTTAATAATTAATAAATGTCCTAATGTCTTTTAAATGAAGGCATATCCCCCTTTGTATGTATACGTGATGAGTAAAGAGTACTCGGGCCATTGTGTGCATCACACATTTTCATTATGTACTACAATAGGGGTGGTAGGCTAGCCCAGTGGTTACTGGTGTTGAGCCAGTAAACGAAGGGTTGTAGGTTCTAAATCCCTGAGCCAACGAGGTGTGTCCCTGCATCTGTGTCACAAACCATTTGAGAAAATAACTGTGGTCAATATCTACAGTGGCCAGTAGATTTCTGACATACATGTAAGACCCTGTGATCTATGAACACGCCGTACATGATACAGACATCAGCTTGGGGTTCTTGTACTCCCCATAGTGTGCATTAAAGAATGGAGTATGTCAATATTCTGGAATTAAAGATGGCGCCGTTGAGGATGGCTGCCGTTTTTCGTGCTCCAATCCATCCATAGTCCATGCACACCTGTCACTTTATATCATGCACATCTGCCACTTATATCATGCACACCTGTCACTTTTACATTGCACTACGGTTCTATAGTTGTATTGTTATTTTTATTGATGTGTGTTTTTGTATAGTGTTATTACTGATTGATTGTGTTATCTTATTTTTTTTAATTATAATTACTGTTACTTTTTTAACTTTTAACTGCACTGTTGGGAGTAGGAAAACCAAGCATTTCATTGCCGTAACTTGTTATTGCAGATGACAAATAAACCTTTTGAACTTGAACTTAAAAATGTTCACCTTTTATATATGAAAAATGCGTTTTGGGATTTTGGGCTACTGGTTGTGAAAGTGGCACTGTCCGGCCAAAATGGTCCCCCTTTTTGATGTAGTATTTCATGTATGTGCCGATTTGTGCCCAATGTCATCAAAACCATTCACTTTCAAACTTGTAATTTCATGCTAACTGAGATATGATAGCGATTATACTTAAAGATTATGCGCATATAAACATCATATTACTCATCCAACATCGTATTACTCATCAAGATAGATTTAAAACATTATTTTGCCCCAGACTGAATCTTTAAACTTTACAAATGTATGAAAATTGCCCGTTTGGGGTTTTAGTGTTTTGTCTAAATAAACCGGTTATTAAAGATATATATTGATGTTGATTATGCTTTTTTTTGTGCTCTGCTCCAGGATGAAGGGAAAAACAAAGCTCTCCGCTCCTCCTCTGCCTTCTTCTCCCAACTGCAAGACCAAGTAAAAAGCCAGATCAAAGGGGCCGTGGACCCGGGCTCCAAGAAGAAGAAACACAAGGAAGTCTCAGTCAGCAAACTCAAGTTGTAACGTGTATTATGAGGATTGTGTTCTGATTATGCGTATTTCTTTGTACAGATTTTATAAGAAGATGCTGCAATATAGGTTGTCCAGTGGTTAACCAGTGTGCTTGCAACTTTGTAATAGGCAATAAAGTGTCTTGCTGAAGGGATTCAGTCTTTGTGAATTATTAATTTTACACTTTCAATTTCTTCAGATATGGTTCATTTGATGGAAGATTGTTGCTCAAGTTTCACACTACTATTGGCAACTCCCTTTTTATGTTTCATGAGTTTTCAGAGGACTTTGCTGATCAAAACGTTTGAACTGAGTGGTGTAGTTTAAAACATTTGAGCTTAGGGGGTTTGAAGCTCTGCCATGTGCAGCTTTTCTTTGGTTTTCCTTAGCTTTTTGAAAAGATATTTTTGGACATTTTGTGCAGATGAGTTTTGATAGAGGAGAAAATGTAGGGTAGTTAGTGGGCCCACATAGCAGTGGCAAATAATCAAACCCATGCTGCCATGTTATACACTCCAGTATATTAGATACAAATTCTCATTTGCAACAATGGATGTTACTATAGACAGTCCTGTGGCTGTGGCTTGCCAAAACGAGTGACCCTACCAACCAAATGTGGTATGATGGCCGGGGCCAGATGTGTCAGATCCTCTAGAGTGTTTCACTCACTTCCTTGTAGGATTACAGAGAACGCTGTGAATAAAAACAAAAAGCGGCAGTCCTTAAGGTGATAACAGCTTGATGAGAGAGGCTAAAGGTCTATAGCAAGAATCTGTCATGGTAATAGGCAGGCCACAGACAGCCAAGTATTTGAGCAGAACAGCATATTGGAACAAACAAATGATCAAACTGGAAAATCATTCCCTACCTTGATGAATACCAGTTCATCTTACTGGAGTAGCCTGCACTGTCTCCAGACCTCAACCCAATAGAGCATCATTGGGATGAAATGGAACAGGCTGTTTACTGCCTTAATGTGCTGCCTTCCAATCTGCAGCAACTACATAATGACATCGAGTCAGCGACCAACATCCCTGTGGGAAGTTTTTCGACATCTTGTAGAATGCATGCCCTGAAGTAACAAGCTGTTCTGGAGGCAAAAGCATCTAACTTGGTACTAGATTGGTGTACCTAATAAACTGGTCACTGGTTGTATGTGCAATGGAGGCATCAGCTTAAAATAACTCCTCAAAAATATCTGCCCAGGTTTTCAAAATGTATCTGGATTTTAGCTATACTTAGATTAAATAGATACATATGGAACAAATATAATGTGAGTCCTCATTCCAGACAATGATTTGTCTGTTATTTTCATTTCACTGCATTTTGTCTTAACCGACATATGCATTTTACAACTGTACAGTACATGTATTGCATTGTGACCATTGTATCTGTTCTATAGGTAATTTACCGCATCTACTGCCGACATTGCCTTCTAGTGGTGGTGTAAACAGGCGTTAACCAACAGATATAAAGCATTTCTATTATCTATCTGAACCGCCCACTTTAGGTATTTTCCCATGACGTCTGCTAGTCATCCGGGGTTTTTTTTTTTTTTTAAAACATTCACGGAAGGATCGCAGTTACGGAACTGAGTCCAAAGCAACTCAGTAAGTTGTTGCTATTTACCTGACGATCGCGACAGGTAATGACAAACATTTTATTCAGTCAGTGTAACATGGAAATTATCTACACATATTTATAGTTAGCTAACGTCCGTTAGAGCGCCTGATGCGTTTTGCGTTGAAACATCATTGCATTGTTTCGCAGGCTAATTGCTAACGTTAGCTAGCTAGCAGCATAGAACAGTCTGAGGAGTTAATTAATCTTACCAATATATTTATTGTATTGTCCTGGGATGAACAAGCAGTGTTATGTTAATTATCTGGGTAGTTATTTCGTTTACATTTTGCAATGAACATGGATTTTCTTAATGCCACAAAATATGTTGTACTGTATGTACTTCCTGGATACGATGTTATCTAAAGTTAGCTAGCCAGCAGTGTTATTGTTCAGTGCTCTGGGTACTGCTAACATAAGATCAGTGGCTGTCTGTTTACATTTTAGTGTTTTCGCTGAGGACTGTACAGAGCGAGTTATAGTGTATATATTTGTCCTAAATAGCTAGCTGGACAACCACACAACTCAGTAACTCAAAAATGTACTTAATAAAGTTGTTTGTGAGCATCTGTGCCTGGCTGTATTAGCCTACTTACTGGTGTGGTCATCAACCTGCTCACATGATGTGGGTGACTAACTAGGATCGAATCCCCCCCCTCATTCACTCTCCTCCCTTCTCCTTCATCGTCACATTCCATGAACAAAGGATAGGTGAAGAAATATGGTGGGTCCTGACAGCATGTCGGTGTGGCGAATAAATAGTCAGACTTGCCAATTAGCATTTTCTATTTTAGAGACAACAATCCTTTTGTTTCCTTAGTTGGCCATCATGCTTGGCGGCGGATTCAAGGCAGAGAGACTTCGGGTCAATCTTCGACTGGTGATCAATCGCCTAAAGCTCTTGGAGAAAAAGAAAAGTGAGTCTAGCACCTACGCACACGCATGAAAGGAAAGCTGTAGCCTCTTCTCTGTTCATTGACGTTTTGTGTCTTTAGTAGAACCGCTAACAGAATGGCTCTTCTGTCTCTGTAGCTGAGCTAGCTCAGAAGGCGCGAAAGGAGATTGCGGACTACCTGTCGTCAGGAAAGGATGAGCGAGCGAGGATTCGCGTGGAGCACATCATCAGGGAGGACTACCTGGTTGAGGCCATGGAGATACTGGAACTCTACTGTGACCTGCTGCTGGCCCGCTTTGGCCTCATTCAATCCATGAAGTGAGTGAGCCCACATTGGGACTCTGACATGCTCTTTCTCCATGCCTCATGTCTCTGTGCCTCATGTCTCTGTGCCTCATGTCTCTGTGCCTCATGTCTCTGTGCCTCATGTCTCTGTGCCTCATGTCTCTGTGCCTCATGTCTCCGTGCCTCATGTCTCCGTGCCTCATGTCTCCGTGCCTCATGTCTCCGTGCCTCATGTCTCCGTGCCTCATGTCTCCGTGCCTCATGTCTCCGTGCCTCTTTCTCAAAACCCATTGAATGTGCATGACGGGCCTTGGCACTTCTCTAATGGGTTTAGAGACGAGGAGAGATGATGCGAGTAGCCTAAATGAGGACAAACAACAACAAAAAGAAGCAGAATTGTCCCCATTCAACAAAGTCTCTCTGCCCCTATGATGGGAGTTTGAGTATGACCTAATGTCTGTGTGTCCTGACAGGGAGCTGGACCCTGGCCTACAGGAAGCTGTGTCCACACTCATCTGGGCAGCACCCCGTCTGCAGTCTGAGGTCAACGAGCTCAAAACTGTAAGTCCTGTGTTATTTGCATCTGTGTTAACCCCGGAGGGAGCGTGTGTAGTTGCTTAGACTAATCATACTTGTTTTTAAATGCAGTCTATACTCTTTCTGTATAATGATTGATACTGGTCTTTTTTCAAACAGGTGTCTGATCAGCTGTGTGCTAAATACAGCAAGGAATACGGCAAGCTCTGTAGGACAAACCAAATTGGAACTGTCAATGATAGGGTATGAACTTTCCAGTGGTCTGCTTCAAAATGTACCTGTACGTTGATGTTTGTATTTGTGAACCTGAATCTTGCTTGTCTTTCTTTCCCCTGTAGCTCATGCACAAACTGAGTGTGGAAGCTCCCCCTAAGATCCTGGTGGAGCGCTATCTCATTGAGATTGCCAAGAACTACAATGTCCCCTATGAGCCAGACGCCATGGTCAGAGTGAGTATCTCACTAAACCTCTGGGCCTTCTAACTTTTACTGTTAATTTAAAAAAAAAAAAAAGCCTCTCAAAGTCCTGGACAAGAAATCCCTTACCTCTAAAGGCATTTGTCAAGCTCCGCTCAGCATAAATAGCAGGGTCACTAGAAATATCTCAGGCTGGCTCACCATTTTTTCCCAATCAGTCCTGTCGTACAAAGCTGTCAATGACTCCAAACACCAAGTAGACAGCCCTTGGCCCTCCGCCTTTAAATTATGTTTTACACCATCATATCAGGTCTAATTCTCAGAAAAATGTTGATTAACTTTGATTAAGCTTGCGGCCACAAATGTGTTACACATATGACTACTGTTTGCATTGAATTGTTGGTGATATCAACACTGCAAGTGAATAGTTATTTCCTCATTTCATACTAAATCAAGGGGTGTGTGGGGCAGCTCTGCTAAATTGGGCCACCACTGTAAAAACTAACTTTTGAGCTTTCTGAAAAGGCAGAGATTCATGTGTGTGATGAGCTATGTGGTCAGAGATTCATGTGTGTGATGAGCTATGTGGTCAGAGATTCATGTGTGTGATGAGCTATGTGGTCAGAGATTCATGTGTGTGATGAGCTATGTGGTCAGAGATTCATGTGTGTGATGAGCTATGTGGTCAGAGATTCATGTGTGTGATGAGCTATGTGGTCAGAGAT
>JACXGI010001608.1:0-13224 GCA_016801175.1 Esox masquinongy
ACACACACACACACACAAACACACACACACACACCCACACACACACACACACACACACACACACACACACACACACACACACACACACACACACACACACACACACACACACACACACACACGTATGAGCTCTTCTGCAGTGCGGTTCCATTACCCCAATGAGCCTAGATACCTACGTAGGAAAGCTGCTCATCTAGATCAAACACCCTGGATAACGCTGCCAGGCGGGCTACAGTGCGTAGAGGAAATATCTGTGTTCCAAATGACATTCCATTCCCTCAGTACAGCCCTACTCAAAATGACGAAAGGACTAACGTAGTGCCATTTGTGGTGCAGGATAAACTGAATGCGAGTCTGGGAGATTATTAAGACAGCCCAATTCCCCAGCGTCTGGGTACAGCCAAAGGCCTCGCTGACCAAATATGTTACCGAACAATAGCCATGCCCTTCCACAGTCCAAGCATGTTCCAACAGCCGCAAGGCAAACAGACATGCATCCATCCTTTCACTGCCTCTTCCTCGCTCCGGAATGGACATTGTCTCTTGGCGATGCGAACATATGCCTTTTCATCAACAAATGGACTACCTAATATGTGGGTCATAAGCAGACAAAGCCCCTTCTCAGAAAACATTTAATTTCTGCCAAGCCTGCTTTGACATTAATGGTATAACTACACGTAGAAACAGAACTGCTGTCAAGCGCCGTCACTGCTGCGAAAGTGCCCAGAGGTGAAAGCCCACTCTGACTTAATAGCCATTAGCATAGCGTAATTGTCATCGAAGGCGAGCAATAAAACAAAACACAATGCCTCGGTTCCAGTTCACTTGACGTAGTAGGAGGCTAATGAATGTAATTATGCTAATGTGTCATAGCATCTCTGTGGCCTCATAAGACCTGTAGACGAAAAACAGCATCATCCCACACAGAAGATCCAAGCTGAGAATCAACTCACTGCCTGCCCGTATTTCTGTCTATGCCTCTGTCTGAGAGCATTCAGGGGGAAGCAGAGACTCTATACCAGTTCCTTACAGTGACATTCGATAACAGTGATTTAAAGCTGGGGCGAACGCCGGATTCACCATAACAAAACACTTTAGAAAAATAAAGATTACAAGGCTATTGCCTATAACGTCTACACGTAGAGAGCCTCTAGACTTCTGCCAAGACTAGAGCAATGAAGGGAATTGATCTCTACAAGCTCTGAGACTTCACAGACAGACAGCCTCAGAAGGCACTCAGTATTAACCTAACCGGTTCGATGGGAGGCTTTTGATGGGATCTGCCAGTCTAGGGAGAAATTCCCTCACATGGGTAATAGCTTACTCTTCTATGAAAGCATTCTGCACATCTTTCTGGGAACAGTTGGTTTTTTGTTACACTTTTTAAAGTTCAACTCTATTCCGGTGGTACAAAAAGAAAGGGGCTTCTCCGAAGGCCTCCCAAGGGTGACCCAGAGCCCCTATTATTCCTCTCTCCGAAGCCTACCAGCTGAAGCACTATCGGACAGCTCCCAGTTTGCCAATCCAACGAGCTAAGTGCCCCAGAAGGGCCATGGGGCTTAGGTAATAGGGAACCTGCAGGAGCGCTTGATATGCTTCCTCCAGCGAAATTGGCAGGCTCAGAAGCGCGAGTGCACGAGCGAACGAGCGAGAGAGAGAGAGAGAAAGATGAGGGGAGAAAAAGCCAGAGGGCAATCAAACAGCAGGTATCCCGTCACTTCTCAACGCACCACTCACGGATGCAAAGGGATTCATTGGCACCCACTAAATATACCGCACAATAATTCAAATGCTGTGCCGCGAAAATGAATACAAAGCTCAGATCTTCCTCAGAGTAACATGTTGCACTGTCGCTTTAAATGCCCAGGGTTGTCGGTTTGATTTGCACGAATGACATACTTATTGAAATGCATGCAAATCAGTACTTTAAGACACCGTGGATTAAAGCTCACGCGAAACGGCGCTTTATTATATCACCATTGGTGGAAATGTGAACGCGTGTACAGCAGATAAGACACCATTCCAATGCAGTTTGACCCTTGACCTCATTAGGTTACAGCCTCACTGCTTTTGCGCAGCCCCTTTTCTTTAATATTCTTAATTTATATCGGATGTATAGACTCCTCAAGGTCTGGCCAAGAAATATTTGATAGTGTAAGTGTTATAGTAACAATACAAAAATGATGGCTTCACTTAGCGCTAAGCACATTAACTACCCACATACAGTTAGAGAAATCAGCAACCGTTTTTGATTAAGGTCTTCACTTGTTTCAGAGGCATGCACAAAACCCTGAATAAGTTAAACTTACAACGCTACGCTCAAAACAACACCACACATGATCACGGAGTAAAAAACAGCGAGAGCCATGCGGTATACCAGACACATCACAGAGACAAAAATGGGGCAAAGAGAAAAGAGACTGCAAAAGGCCAGCAGCTGTATAAAAGATTTAAAAATATTTCAAATCCTTATATCTCCCCTCCAAAGCGTTCTCTGTAATCCGTCTGCATCTGGTTATATCGCCAGCACAGAGGTCACTGAGGCTATCCGTGGACCAATGGATGGCTGCAATCTGCCCCCAAAAAAAACTGTGAAATGAGATAAAACTCTGAACAGGGCATGCAGCTCGGCTGTCCAAACACTAATATTTATTAAATGCATCAGAGAGATAAGAATGTTCAGCTTTTTCTTTTGGCATCCGGAAACATAACCAGTCCTGTTCTAAACAGATAGGACATGAAGGATACAGCCATCATTATTTTCCTGATAATTGTTTAGTGCAAAATAAAATCCTTTAAAGCTGTGTTGGAGACATCCTTTGCTGTTTTTCTTGACGTGAATCCCAAATGAACAGCCTCCAATTAATTCTGCCCTTTTGATTGTATAAGCTTGATTCTAGACCAATCATGGGGGTACTCCACCAAGATGACACTGCAAAACGGGGAAGATGAAGGAACAAAACTACATTGACCTCCAGTGGTGACAGTTCAGTTCGGTCCTATAAAACCAGCAGTAGTAGTGATGACAATGAGACCTACTGCAGCAAACCAGCTCATAGGCATCTACATCCATCGTAGAATTCACAGCGGTATGAATGGAAGCCATTGGGAAGCATGTAAAAGGCCACAGAGTAAATAGGAGGCTACCCCGACTCCATCATTAACTGATAAACCAGACAAAGCGAGAGGTGAGTGGGTAATTGCAGCTGCATCCAATGCTCCATCCCATGATGGCACAGCAGACAACCATACGGGATGAATGAGCAGAAGAATGTCCTTAAGGGAGGTTGCAGCTAGCGCCCGGCGTCTTCGACAAGGGAGAACATTCATCTATAACAGATTGAATTGAAGGGAATAAGGTCCAGGCCAGCAGAGCAGGAGGATTCCACGGATTGTATGGAGGAAATGGGTTGCCTCTCTGAGAGATAAGTGACTGTTAAAAAGGCCTGCTTTCCGCTTCTCTGTTAAGAGAGGCATGTCGGGGCCGAACGGAGGTGGGAAAAGCTTATTAAGCATGTCACTATTTAGGGGGCCAAATAAACTCCAAGCGTGGGAAACCCTGAGAATTGCAGTAGGTCTGCCATGCCACTCACTTCTCACGCTGAACGTGTGCAGCCTTGTCTCTCTACGTCAGACCACGAAACCGGGCTAAATGACTACCATGTGACTACTGTATCATGAGCGCTTTTGTTTATTGTCATGCAATATTTCTTGATTCGTTTTCACTTTTCTATGTATTTAGGCTCTTATCTGACCTGCTGACCTCGATTTTTATCATTCCTTTCATCCTGTAATGTGTTTTCTTTCCTCATTGTCTGGCAAATATTTCATCCTCTAGGTTCAGTGCTCCTGTATGCAGCCCTAGCCACTTAGGCTGTAGTCAAGGGTCAAGCCCTTAAGGCCCTCTGGCACTCTGATAGTCTTATCCTATTTTAATCTCTTGACGTTATAGAAGATTAGGCTACTAAAACACACACTGTATGTATGCCGACCAGGAAGACAAACTGGTCAGCATACAAACTGGTCAGCATACAACCCGCTTGGCTAAATAAAGCAGAACAAGAAGAAATGGTTGGTACACTCGTAATTTAATTCACTAGTAGCAAAAATAAACAATTATTTTCAATGGATTTTCAACCAAAAATGTTCAACGTCTTGGGCGAATAGGTTTGGCCCAACACTTGAGTAATGTGCTTTCTTGAATAACAGCAAATCGACTTTACTATAACAGTCAACCTCACAGTGAGGTTGCATACTTAGTTACTGTTGATTCCAAAATGAAATTGACTTGTTTTATCTATACAAATGGAATTATTCAATAATAAACACGTTGAAACAATCGACTGAACCAAGACCGCTTGACCCTTGCAGTGTTCATCGATTACATGATCAACGCGGTCTATCTTCTCTGCTAGAGCTTGAGTTGCCCTTATAATTCATTAATTTGACCACCACATGTTAAATGATGAAAATAACACAAAATATCACATGATAGCTCATGACAAACTCCAAGCCGGAGTTACAGGTTAGCCTATGTTATTTTAACCAACTATCAAATCCTCATATTGAATACACAGAAGCCATGTGTATCCCAATATCACAGCTTGTTTTCCTCTCAGTGCAAGTCTTAATCACCTCCCAGCATGTTAATTTGTATACTCATTCTTAAAATAATTTTCTTTGCTAAATTACTTATATGTTTGTTAATTTTACCGTCCCATAACAATGCGCTCCACTCAACCATAGATCACAAGCATGGGTTACGCGGCAGACGAGCTACTATCACTTCATAGGCGAGCAATTTCACTCAGAGTATGCAAGCTGTGTTACAACCGAAAGCCTGACATAAACAAAAAATATAGAGATTGATATTTGATTCACATGTATGTGTGAAGAGATGGAGATCAACAAATTGGCATGTCACGGGATACTAATTGTGAAAAGCAAACCATCATGGAACGCAATATTTCCTTCCCCCTTAGTTTAAATACGACTATTTTCGAGGAAATCATTTAATCTCTGCATATGTATCAGCCAAAAAAAATGTCCCACAAACGTGTTTTCATTTTAACGCAACATTAATTGGACAATTCTGAAATTAGATTAGCCACTGTAAACAGTAACTAACAATCACTGTATACAGTGTAGTCAATTAAGATTATGGTTAGAAGTAGCCTAATTCTGTATCTCGGAATTAGACAAACCATTTTTATTCACGCACATAGCCTACCTTGCTGCGTTAGTAGAAAACAGCAAGCACTCTTTGGTTATAATCCTATGCAATTCGCTGCTTTAGAAGAGAAGCTTCTTCTGCTAATGAAAGCTCGACAGACGACAGACAGGACGTCCACCGGTTGTAAAGTCTCAGTCTGTACTGGCTGCCTGTAGACTACACCTACAGTACCTGACCGTCTGTGCGCCGCTGCAGCATAGCAGATCGCATGGAACTGCGCTTGGGCTGAGAACAGCATCGTGGAAAACCCGGACTGTCGCCCTGGGATCGAACCCTCTGCCTACTGTACATACTGTCCCAGAAACTCAGCATTTGAAACCTCACTCGTAAGTATTGAAAAGAAAACTGGTCGCGCTCTCCACTTTTATAGAATCATATAGGGATATGATTACAAATATGATTAGAAATCGTAACGATTATACTTAATAGTGTTGCTATTTATTTTGCCTTTTAGTATTATTTATTCGGTTTTACTATTACCTCCAGCATTTAAACACTGTCAACGATTTTGATTTATTTTTAATCCTATAGACTACATTAATACCAACATTTGGTAGATTGAACTTCATTAGCAGTCTACAGCTAGGTTACTCAGTTTTCATTGCCAAATGATTATGCATTTTCAATAACAAAATGAATTTACCCACGTATTTACTAAGAAAACATCACTAAAATCCTTTACATTGCAAAATATATATTAGAATGCAATGTACAAACTACTGTGCGCTGGGAAATCCTAATCATAACTAACTTTAATGATTTTTGCTAAATAATTTATTACCTATACTGTAGGTGAGCATTTGTTGCCTCAAATTTAGAAAATTCTAATTTACATTAGGCTACCTAAACTGTTTGACTGTTATCAATAAGCTCCTAGTGGAGGCACAATAATACAGTGTTGGTGAACTAACATATAAGTTGATTTAAAATGGAAAACGCAAACTACATTGACAAATAAAACAATTCTAGGAAAATTAAATTGATTTATTCCAAAATGCCATACCCATAATACCACTCGACTCAGGAATTCACTTCCTATCAGTCTACCATTTTCTATCTACTGGACATAAAGCATTTATGTTAAATATGGTGTGTTACTTTTATATCCTAGCTTTTCTTTTTTTGTGGATTCCCTCTTTAAATATCCAGTATCCCTGCTGTAAATAAATCACCCGTCTTAACCTCCAAGTTGTCCACTTCCTTGCCACCTACCTAAGCCCAGGCCGTGAGAGGTTACTATTCGAAAAATAAGTAATTGAATTCGAAATATATAATAGTTCCAGTAATGTACAACAAGTGTATTTGCTGTTGACAGCACTCTGATTAACTGATAAACACACACTTGCACGCTTCAATGTGCTGTGTATACATTGTTTCATGCTTCGGTGGATCATTGAGTTTGGCTGAACAACAATATAACATAGAAATGGAAAAGCTCATACAAAGTGGATTGTATCGAATGTAAGATAAATGAGGCTTGACTGTGTGTCTGCAGTATAGCCCGATTTACGTTAAATGTGTTCCCAGTAGAGATGTCGCATTATTAACGTGCATCATTTCATTCAAATATGACCCGATTCTGTGTTTTCCCGGCGATATGTTTCGTTAATTTTGCATGATTTTGTATCATCTGTGCTAAGACGATCCAGTAGCCTATAATGTGCCACGGCTTCTGCAGTGTAGTAAGACGTGCAAGCCTTCAATGTCTCCAACCTTTGAAGTGATTTGTGGACTAAATACAACAAACAAACTGCAGGTGTCTGCTAGAATGTACTGGGCTATGACAAGCTCCCAGAGAGAAACGGCAACCCACAACCTCAACATCCGTAGGGTTTCGTCATTAGATGTAATAAGACGCATCTTTCAAAATTAAACTTGACAACGCCGACTGTTTCTGCGGAATGGGATTTCTTCCAAACATTTTCTCACTATGCACGCAGGAGCGCATGCGCAATTACGCAAGCTCACGCTCTCTCACGCACGCACGCACGCACGTGTCGTCTCTTTGGTCTCAGGTCTTTGGAGACCTGAGACCTAATCCTGCCATTAAAATCCATTGTATATATTTCCTAGCTGTAAACCTTACCTTAGCCTCAATAACCTAATTTTGCCAGTGCAATTCAAGGTTTTAAACCTGCATGAAATTAAATTATTCGAAACACAACTTTTATGCTTAAACTTAATCTAACTCTGATAAATATACAATCAATAAATCAAATTGTAGATTTCACTTTTACTCCATCACACCAATAAGCCTCTATTGGAATAAAGTTTAGCTATTCATTTATTTT
This sequence comes from Esox masquinongy, assembly GCA_016801175.1. Classification (NCBI taxonomy): domain Eukaryota; kingdom Metazoa; phylum Chordata; class Actinopteri; order Esociformes; family Esocidae; genus Esox; species Esox masquinongy. The sequence continues at coordinate 7,525 of JACXGI010001608.1, forward strand.
TATATAATCATCAAGACTGAATCAAAAAAGGCATGAAATTCACTTTATGTGTAATGAATCTAAAACAGGGGTGTCCAAACTATTCCACGGCCATGTGTCTGCAGGTTTTCGCTCTCTCCTTGTACTTGATTGACTAATTAGGTTAGTTTCTACCCTCACCTGGTTGTGTAGGTGTGAACTGGGAACCAATTTATAGGAAAAACCAAAAACCCGCAGACACACGGCCCTCCGTGTAATGGTTTGGACACCCCTGATCTAGAATATATGGTGTCACGTTTTGATTTGAATTACGGAAAAAATTTACTTTTCCACAATATTCAATTTTTTTGAGATGCACCTGTATCTAATATGAACTTTGACTAACTAATATTGTGATATTTGATGAATATTGCCTCCATGGTTAATTTCAAAATGTAATTTAATTAAAATGTGGTTCTGTATGGTCATGTGCATAGAAACAAAGGGTGCATACATGGGTTGGTATATGTATGTGGATGTGTGTATATTTGTGTTGGTATATATACATATTTTTTCCATTGTTTTTCCTGGCAGTGCTGCTCTAAGTGGTTTCTCTAAATAATATTTACTTTTGTTTTGTGGCTTTTAGGGGTGGTTTCACTGACACCGAAAGTGTCTAGTCCTAGACTAAAAATCAAGTCTAGTCCTGGACTAAAAATCAAGTCAAGTCCTAGACTACAAATTAAGCCTAGTCCTGGACTGAAAATCAAGTCTAGTCCTGGACTAAAAATCAAGTCTAGTCCTGGACTGAAAAGTTAGGACTGGAAAAAAAACACATTGGGATAGATTTGTCAGGATTTACTATCTGTGTGGGGACATCTGTTCAGCACATGTACACATAGACCTAGATCACACACACATTCACACACACACACACACTAATAAAGAGAACACTCTGTCATCATCATTATAAATGTCACCATTCAAGAGGTGCACTGTGCTTCGCTGCTCTGGTCTGAAGTGAGGAAGAATGCGCACATGCACACACACACACACACACACACACACATATATTAGAGGAGGCTGATGAATGACCAGGCTTTTGGCTTTCTCTTATGAGCTAGTGGAGCAAAACCCTCTGTGCCTAGAAGATGGATTCTACAACAACACTCTATTGCACACTTCAATGCAGAGCCCTGGGCAACTGCAAAGCAACCAGGGCAACAGAGGAGGAATGCTGTATTTACACCACAACTGACATGATGGACCTAAGCATTCTCATTCACATTGTGAACTTTGCAGAAATATGATATATATATGTATACTGTATTTATATATCATTTTCCAATGTTATATACAGTTAAGCCCAAAAGTATTCATACCCATGCCAAATTTTGAGCTATAGTGAATTTTTATTTTACCAGTAGGTTTCTTCTGGCTGGAAATGACATAAACAAGTGATAAAACACGGTAAGACATTGTGCTGGAGATACAAATGAATAACGGAACTATTTTTGTTTTTTCACATTTTTACGAAAAATGCCATGTCCAACAGTATTCATACCCCTTGAAATTGTTGCAAATTTTTGAGACAATGCAAGTTTCTATACCGTTCAAAATGGTCTTGTAATTTCCACCTTGAGAGAGCATTCTAATCACCTATAAATTGAGAACAGCTGAACAGCTGGAACAGCAGTAGTTCTCTAGTCAGTTACTAGTCAACTGCAAGTCATGGCTAAAAACAGAAATAGTTCCGTCATTCATTTGTGTCACCAGCACAATGTCTTACCGTGTTTTGTCACTTGTTTATGTCATTTCCAGCCAGAAGAAACCTATTGGTCAAATAAAAATTCACTATTGCTCAAAATTTGGCATGGGTATGAATACATTTAGGCTTAACTGCATATATAATGTTATATACAGTGGCTATAAAAGTCTACACACAGCTGCTAAAATGCCAGGTTTTTGTGATGTAAAAGAATGAGACAAAGATAAATCATGTCAGAACTTTTTCCAATTTTAATGTGACCTATAATCTGAACAGTTCAATTGAAAAACAAACGGAAATCTTCGAGGGGGAAAAAATAAAATAAAAACCTTACAATAACCTGGTTGCGTAAGTGTGCACACCCTCTTATAACTTGGGATGTGGCTGTGTTCAGAATTAATCAATCACATTCAAACTCATGTTAAATAAAAGTCATTACACACCTGCCATCATTTAAAGTGACTCTGATTAATCGCAAATAAAGTTCAGCTGTTCTAGTAGGATTTTCCTAACATTTTCTAAGTTGCATCTCAGATCAAAAGCCATGGTCGGCAGAGAGCTTCCAAAGCATCAGAGGGATCTCATTGTTGAAAGATATCAGTCAAGAGAAGGGTACAAAAGAATTTCCAAAGCATTCGATAAACCATGGAACACAGTGAAGACAGTCATCATCAAGTGGAGAAAATATGGCAAAACAGAGACATTACCAAGAACTGGACGTCCCTCCAAAATTGATGAAAAGACAAGAAGAAAACTGGAGGCTTCCAAGAGGCCTACAGCAACATTAAAGGAACTGCAGGAATTTCTGACAAGTACTGTCTGTGAGCTACATGTGACAACAATCACCCGTATTCTTCATATGAATGGGCTATGGGGTAGGGTGGCAAGATGGTAGCCTTTTCTTACAAAGAAAAACATCCAAGCCTGGCTGAAGTTTGCAAAAACAAACATCAAGTCCCCCAAAAGCATGTGGGAAAATGTGTTATGGTCTGATGAAACCAAGGTTGAACTTTTTGGCCATAATTCCAAAAGGTATGTTTGGCGAAACAATACTGCACATCACCCAAAGAACACCATACCCACAGTGAAGCATGGTGGTGGCAGCATCATGCTTTGGGGCTGTTTTTCTTCAGCTGGAACCAGGACATTAGTCAGGGTGGAGGGAATTATGAACAGTTCCAAATACCAGGCAATTTTAGCACAAAACCTTCAGGCATCCATTAGAAAGCTGAAGATGAAGAGGAAGTTCACCTTTCAGCACGACAACGACCCAAAGCACACATCCAAATCCACAAACGCATGGCTTCACCAGAAGATTAACGCTTTGGAATGGCCCAGCCAGAGCCCAGACCTGAATCCAATTGAACATCTGTGGGGTGATCTGAAGAGAGCTGTGCACAGAAGATGTCCTAGGAATCTGATGGATTTGGAGCGCTTTTGCAAAGAAGAGTGGGCAAATATTGCCACGTCAAGATGTGCCATGCTAATAGAATAAAATCAAAAGGTTCTTCAACAAAATATTAGTTCAAGGGTGTGCACACTTATGCAACCAGGTTATTATGAGTTTTTTATTTTTTATTTTTCTCCCTCAAATATTTCAGTTTGTTTTTCAATTGAATTGTTCACGTTATAGGTCACATTAAAGGTGGAAAAAATTCTGACATGATTTATCTTTGTCTCATTATTTTACATAACAAGAACCTGGCATTTTAACAGGTGTGTGTAGACTTTTTATATCCACTGTACATATATATACATTTTCCCACTGTTTTGAGTGTATGTACGTAGGTATATACATTTATTTTATTTCTTAATTTCAGATGCCAATAACTTTGCATGAATTTATATATTACCCCTTTCCCTTGTTTATATATCCTCTACCTGTTCTCAATGAATTCTGTATGGATTGACTGTATATTAAATTTATGTTAATAATAGGCTGCAATTTGGGAGTAAACTCCAGATAGGTTGGTTAAAAGGTCATGTATGGATCCGTCCAGTGTAATATTGGCAGTGAGATGGATAGAATTTGTAACCCCTTTATGCCGCACGTTGACATTATTCAGTACATATAGTTCCTCCATGTCAACTTACAGAAAATGGTGCTGTTGTATTCCCCCTGGGTCAGCTGTGTCATTGCATTTGCATCACCGTAAAGCGCATCTGACCACCATACAGACAACCACATCAAAGTGCATTACAGCCCAGCTGTCTCAGTCGGGGAGGTGGCGATGAGAGAGGCAAAGAGAGGAGACGAGAGGAGAGAGAAGAGAGAGAAGACAGGTAAAGAGAGAGAGGAGAGAAGAGAAAAGAGAGAAGAGACAGCAGAAGAGAGAGGAGAGGAGAGAGGAGAAGAGAGATGAGATGAGATATGGGAACAGAGAGGAGAAGAGAAACGAGAAGAAAGAGGAGAAGAGAGGAGAGATGCCACATATGTCACTGACATTTGAAAACACTTCCAGGCAAAATGCACAGCTAGGACCGGAAGCAGACATCCTTTGGTATTTTGTGAGTTGATTATAAAACCTTCTAATATTCAAACTACAACACTGGACTATATACTAGATACTGGATATGTAGACCATCTCCCTGGCATGGACAGATGCAGTAAGAAGAAAGGCTAGTAGCTGTGATCCTTCCCTTAGTTTGGTCCTCTCCTTCTCAGCATGCAACAGAATTCTATCAATAATTCAGAGAGGAAGAGATGACGTTAAACATATGAAAGCACAAAGCAAGCAGCATATACAATACAGTAGAATAGAGTACTCTGGAATACATAGAACGACAGAATGCTGTGAACACTAGACAAAAAGGGCATGGTGGAATGCAGAGTGTAGTGGAATATTGTATAGTAGAATACAGGGTACAATAGATTATGGTACATTAGAATACAATATACAGTAGAATAAAATATGTTAGAATACAGAGTACAGTAGAATACAATATGTTAGAATATTGGGTACAGTAGAAAACTGTGTTAGAAGACTGAGTACAGTAGAATACAGTATGTTATAATACAGTGTACAGTAGAATGCAGTATGTTAGAATAAAGGGTACAGTAAAATACAATGTGTTAGTATATTGGGTACAGTAGAATACAATATGTTAGAATACAGGGCAAAGTAGAATACAGTATGTTAGAATAAAGAGTAAAGTAGAATACAGCATGTTAGAATAAAGGGTACATTAAAATATAGTATGTTAGAGCCTGCATGGGGTCGAATGTGACCTACTGCCATTTTCCCTGTCCATATTCCCTGTCCATTTTCCCTGTCCATATTCCCTGTCCATATTCCCTGTCCATTTTCCCTGTCCATATTCCCTGTCCATATTCCCTGTCCATATTCCCAGTCTTTCCAACACTGTTCTATCTCTACGTGAAACATTTAAAGAAATTCAAAAGTAGTAGTTTTACCACTCCTCTTAAAAAACCTTTGAAAAGAAGTATTTGTTTTCAGTATATTTGCTTTGACCATCACCCAATCAACTTTACATAATGACAGTTCTATTCCAAACAAACCTACTAAGGTAAATGTAGTTAGACAGTTGGCTTGCAAATCGACTTAGCAGTCCAATTTGATGACCATGTCCTCTCCATTTTCCACAGACATTGACTCAACGGGACAGGAATGCATGGAACCATGAGTGTTCACTCCGCGTTATATTCATTAATGTACACCGCTTCACAACAAAGCAAAACGTTTTGCAGTGGTAAAGAAAAACATGCACTTCTTATTGGAGAAGATCTGTGGGTAGTTCCACGTTAAAGTACATTTTCTACCATTTGGTGTTTATAAGATCCTGATGAAAGTGAGAAGACGGTACTACATCAGACACACCTGTCTGTCAGTTGGAAAGGTTACTGAGGACGATGTGGCAGAGCACATGCTGTTGTTTTTGACACCATTCAATTACAGTTAGTGCTTGCAATTGGTGCGGAGCCATTTTTCAATTTGAAGCACTGCCACCTTTTA
>JACXGI010001608.1:13324-88809 GCA_016801175.1 Esox masquinongy
TGTGTGTGTGTGTGTGTGTGTGTGTGTGTGTGTGTGTGTGTGTGTGTGTTGCTCAGGCCAATACATAAATAAAAAAAAAAACATTGTACATTTTTCTCAGATGATTAGCCATTGTGACTTGTGTGCAATTACCTGTGCAAAGGATTATTCCAAGGTTTTGGTCTAAGCTGAGCTTTTATTTAGCTGCATTCCGATTATTTGAACATTATGGATAAATGAATTAATGTGTCAATTAAATAATTTATGTGAAAATGAATGCACTTCCGACAGTCGCTTTGAATGAAATGACTAAGTCTGAAAAATGGCATATATTATTACAATATAAATAGACTGAAATTATTTCTTAAAAAAAATACATTCACCAGACAAACACAAAGTCAGTTCCCCATCATTTTCCTTTGGCCTTTTTCACGGCCGTAATTCCACCACCCACTGGTTCTTTGAGATGTTCAGGAAAATCTTTCATGACTTTTTCTCGCCGCCGGCAGAAACATCCCGTATATGTGGGGCCTGTCATGTGTGTGTAAGGCGTGAAGCAAGAGAACTTGTCATATACTGTATGTGTTAGATACGATATTGGCGGAGTTGTTGAGCGCAAATGCGTGGGCACAATCCACTACAGGATTTCTCAACATTAATTCATAACACAGCCAATGTTCTCCGCAGTAACTGGATAACAGAAGACCACGGCAAACATCGGAAAACCGGTGAGACGTGTTGGATCTTAAGTGACACCGAATGGGCTCGATGGGAGATAAAATCCGTCGGATTGTACAGGAGAACGCAGTCATTCTGACAGCTTCTGTCAAAGGGGCGCAGACTTGCACGCAAACCAAAAACTAAAATATTGCGCTGGCTGTGCGGATCGGAGCAGGGACCCAAAATAAATGTTAGGCGCCTCCTCTCCCCCTTCCTCACAAGCGGTGCTAGCCTATACCACTCTGTGCCTCTACAGTACCTGGATGATGGCGGTAGAGGATGGGCAATGAGTCATCTGACAGCTTCAGGGCTGTGCATTATTGACATTTGACAGCTACTTGGCAGTCAGCAATGCAATGACCATTGCTGGTTCAAGTAATCCAAGTCACAAACAATGACATCATGAAAAGATCAGCAAAACTGTCTATTGCACAGAGGAGGAAAACAGGAAGAAGGAGCAGGAAAATCAGGGGGCGCCATTCCAAAATCTTGCCTAGGGTGGCAAAAGTGTGAGAGCCGGCCCTGCGTTTATCCCATATATGATTTTATAAACTTGTCAGTCCCTTCAGGATAAGGTGACCTTTGTCATCATATTTGCAAGAATTCACCTGACAAAGAAATTATTGGCTAAATAAGGTCAGATATTGGTAAGTCGTTTTATCCTCTATGTATAAAGTGTAAGTTGACATTGGTTTCATGTTGGGAAATGTTTGTAAAAAATTAATTGTGAACTTGTATATGTTACTTATATTAGTAATCATCCCCCACACACCTTTTACTGCAATAACATATTTGTAAAATAACAGCTTTGCACACAGTACAGAGTTATTTTGGTTCATTCATCTTGGCAGATTTGCTTCAGGTTGTTCAAGTTGGTTGGCCGGCAGTTTTCAAATAGTGCCACAGATTCTCAATGGGATTGAGATCAACACTTTGACTGGCCCTCTGTAGACATTCACCTTTGTTCTTGAGACACGCCAATGTTGCTATGGCCCAGTGCTTGTCCTAATGAAAGGTACATTTCCTCCCAAGCTCCTGTTTTGTAGCGGACTGTGGCAGGTCTTAACTCAATGCAGGAATGGTGTGACTGCAGCACAGGCAGTGTTAGGTTTGCATCACTCTAGTGCCAAAAACCTCTGTCTTGGGCTCATCTGATGAAAACCATTTTTCCACATCCCAGCAGGGTCACTCTCCTGCTTTTATTTTATGGCAAAGACAGGTCAGTGTGTGCGTATGACCACAATATCAATTACATATTAATCTTCACTAATTTGGGAGGTTAGCAAGAAGAAAACGCTCCTCAAAAAGGCAACATCAAAGCCAAGTGGCAAAAGGTGCTGTGGTCGGATGAGACCAAAAAACGCTTTGGCCTGATCACAAAATGATATATTTATGAAAACACAATACATCTTTCCATCCAAAGAACACTATGCCTACAGTAAAGCAAGGCGGTGGAAGCATCCTATTGTGGGTGTTGTTTCTCTTCAGCAGAGACTGGAGCACTTGTCAGGATAGAAGGGAAAATGGACAGTGCAAAATATCAACATATGTCCTTAAGTGGCCTAGTCAGAGCCCCGGTCTATATCCCATTGAGAATCTGGGGAATGACTTGAAGAATGTATTCAAGGAGACTCATGGCTGTAATTCAAGAAAAAGGTGGCTCCACCAATTATTAACTAAGAGGGGTGTTCACTTAATTTTCTTATTATTTTGGGAAGAAAATGTCACTTGGATATTATGTAAAGAAGAAGGTTACTATGTGTTTTCATTTCAGGCTGTAAGTCAACAAAAGGTGAACATTTTGAAAGGGAGTGGTGACTTGCTATACTCATGGTATAAAAACTTTTTTAACAATTAAACTTCTCAATTAAAACAAAAATGATCAATCTATTTTGTGTCATTATCTGAGGCTTTTAAATGGTTTTCATGCTGGTTAAGGTGGGGACTGGAATCACACCATTTTTGTAGAATGGCCCATGTAATAACGCAAAGAAACGCTTACAGGTTCTGCCGCTAGGTTTTCTGGGGATTATGACTCATACTGTTTTAGTCAATTTCACTGAAATTGATTTGAAGCAAAACTGCAACAGAAAACGTTGCTCTTGAGAATGCGCCGCCTGCCTGGTGTTCAACTCTCCAATGTTCTTCCATGCCACCAGGCATCCCACAGAATACATAACATTCCACAATACACCACTTAGGACAGTACAAATGAATTAAACATTAGAACAAGCATACATACAAATAGACTGTTGTTGTAAAAACATGTGAAAAAACACAAGAAAGTCTACCCTAAGAATAGCACTTGCAGTGAGGATGAATAATTTAGACACAGGGGCTGGAGTACACAAAGTGTTTTGTCCATGTAGCTTTTTCAAAGAAACAGTCCTTAAGATGGCTAAGACAGCAGAGAGTTAGTAGTGTGCACACATGCATGTTTGTGTGTGCTACCTTCACCTGGTAGTACAGTGCACCATTGTCACAGATAAAATTTATATTTTATTTATTTGTTACGTTTTCTGATTGACATAACCACCAATTTTTCACAGCTAAAAATTTTTCAGTAGAAATTATTTGAGTACTTCGAGTACCATCGTATGGTTTTAAATGACGGATTTTAGGTTTTCTTTTAAACATTTTGCATTTTCATTCAAATCAATTCAGTAGTCAACGGTTTCGGCAATGTTTCACTGATTCCAGAAAACATCCACCAGCACACATAACTGTCTTGTGAGAAGCCTTTTTAGGGTGCAAAAACGTATTTCCGGATGACACTGCATTTTTGTCCCCATTTTACATAGCTTTGTTCCTGGTGTCCATCCCTTACCCTTCATCTTCTTCTCTATGGACCAGCTCTTTTCACCCCTACCTAAACGTCACGGTAATAATTCATAGTCACTTATGAAATATTGAAAAACACAGGTGAGGCAATTATAGGGGTGAGGAATGAGGGTGACTAGGACATAAGATGGGAAGAGGTAAGGATTTGTTATCGTCTTAATGCCAATCTAAAATTAGAGGCCAGATTTATTAACATACAGTACACATCACTTTACCAAGGATGGCAACAGCCATTTAGAAGCACTGAGTGAAATTTAGTAGGGCATCTTTTTATGGCAGAATAAATAGAAATGTGCTAAAACTTTAATGCAATTCAACAAATTTTGCCGTCAATCAGTTAATCAGTCAATCAAATGGATTTCAACATGAAACCCCATTTCACATCAGCAGTTGTCACATCAAAGTGCTTTGCAAAAAGATTGTTATTGGCTAGGGAGGAGAAAACACTGGAACCTAGAAAGAAACCTAGAGGGAAGCCGGGCTCTAAGGGATGGCCAGTCTACCTCTGGCTGTTGGATAAAAATATAAGAGTATGATACCTTTTAGGACGCATCATTCATCAACATCAGTTGGGACAACCAAGGAGGCTTGGGTGGTGACACTAGGACCAGGTGGGTAGGGACAGTTTGGAGTCATCAGCCGAGGTAGTCCTGAGGCGTGGTCCAAGGTCTCAAGTACTCCTAAGATTCAACAGGACACCAAAGTAATTAGAGTAAGCATAGCTAGATCCATCAGGATACCAGGTAAGGCAGTCTGACCCTAGACCACTAGAATATACAATTTACAGCACGGATACTAATGACTGAGATGAGATGGAGGCCGGGGTGTCACTTTGTCCCCGTCGAGTTCGGCAAGAAGCCTGCCATGGCGCACCCACTTAGGAACTGCATGAGGGAACAGGAGTAAGCCAGTGACTCAGACCTTACAATTGAATTGGAGAAAGGGTATCCTAGTGGAAAGAGGGGACTAATGTAAATAGAGACTATTAAACATTGGTGTAGTGGGTTTGAATGAATCCCAGGCCTAGTATGAACAGCATTATACAGTGTGAGGCCCTGAACATTTGACATTTAAAAAGATACAGATAGGCTTACAACAAAAGACAACTAAATTGCTAATTCCAAAGCCCCAGTAGGGAATCCAGAGTGCTGTATTGTGATCAGGAGTATGGCTGTGAGACATTTGCCATTGATTCCCTTGGTGTTGGGATTCAGTCAATGTAATGCCCTTTTGATTGAGACAGAGTATCAGGTTCCTCTGTGAGCAATTTGGAGACAGATATGAAATGTTGCGGAATTCTCTGGCCAAGTGAATACATCATCCTTGCTTCAGCGCTCTCTCACGTTTTCACACTTGCGCGCGCGCGCGCGCGCGCACACACAAAACACCCACAAAACTCTAAGAGAAATGAGACTGACTAAACTCGGTCTCATTTCTCTCCCTCTCTGAGAGTTTAACCTCTCCCACCTGAAGTGACAAAGGGAGACTACAAATATTGACAAACAACTTAAACATTGCCACTGAGTTCTACCAAGGACGCATATATCACATTTTCATTTATACACAAAAAAAATGTAGAATAATACAATTGTTCTTAAATGCAATATTTTGTACTGGGAGCCTTCCATGTTAGAAATAGCAGTAATTATAGCAGGTCCATAACAGGTCCATGCCGGCAATTGAACTTATCAGGTCAAAAAGCCTACCACTCCTATCATTTATATTCGGTATTAAGAGATGTTCTGTGTTTTGAGATATGTTGCATTTACATGTTCATTAACATTAGGGGTACAGTGGCTCTAAAAAGTATTTACCCCCTTGGACATTTCTAACTATTATTGTGTTACAATATGTAATAAAAAATGATTTAATTAGGAGTTTTTCCAAAAAACGCCATAACATCAAAGAGAAAAATAATATCTACAAATTGTTCTAAATTGTTAAATACAAAACAGTATTCTTATAATCAATATTTGGTAGAGCCAAATTTGGCAAGAATTACAGCCATGACTGTTTGGATAAGTCTTTACCAGTTTTGCAAATCTGTACTCAACAACTTTTGCCATTCTTCCTTGCAAATTTGCTCAAATTCCATCAAATTCAATGCGGACATTTAGGTGAAGATTATCAACTCTTTCCACATAATCTCAATTGGGCTAAGGTCCAGGCTTTGACTGGGTCAGTCCAGGACATTTATCTTTCGATTTTTAAGGCTATGGTTGTATGTTTGTAGTCATTGTACAGCTGGAAGATGAATCTTCTCCCAAGTCCAAGGTCTCTCAATATAAACTTCAGCAGATTTTCTTCCAGGAATTCTCTGTTCTTTCCTGCATCCATTTTGCCCTTTATCTTCGCAAGCTTTCCAGACCCTAATGCAGAGAAGCATTCCCACAGCATGATGCTGCCACCATCATGCTTCAGGGTAGGAATAGTGTTCTTAGGATGATGTGTGGCGTTAGGCTTGCACAAAACAGAGCCTAAAGGTCAAAAAGCTCTACTTTGGCCTCTTGATAGACTCTTCTTCCACTTCGTCTCAGAGTTTCAAAAATGCTTTCTGGCAAACTCTAGCCTAGATTTGATGTGTTGTTTTCATTGATGGCTTTCTTTTTGCCACCCTCCCATGAAGGCCACTTTTGTGAAGCACGTGGTTTATTGTTGCAGCATGCGCAGTGTCTCCCAGCTCAGCTAGTTCTTATACAGTTGCCTCTTGTCAACATCCTTGACAAAATCACACATTCTCTGCTTTATATTTGTAATTAATTTAGAAAAATTAGCTAATTTTATTTTAGAATTTGACATTTGACTTTTTTCCAGTTTAAGTACATTTGGATTTCATGTTGTAGCACACTAAAGATGTAAAAAAGTCAGAGGGAATTTAATATTTTTGAGGGCTACTTAGTGTGGAAAAGTCCTCGGGAACAAAAGGAACCAATTTACTCATTCATGTTTCAATGTTTTACATTTTTGCCTTTGACAGACCAATTGTTTCTATCCTTTAATATTGTTTGCCAGACAATATTGTTTGTCTTATATGAGTAACATACTGTATTTAAGTATCTATTTATGCACATATATATAAAATATGGTTAAACTATATTGTAGGCAACATCCATAGGGCTCTGGTCAAAAAAGGGCACTGTAGAGGGAGGGTGCTATTTGGGAACCTGCCTCCATTCAAACTTAGGTGTTAATGCAACACATCAAGAAATAATGAAATGCAAAATAACCAATTGGAAGCGAACATGGTTCGCCTCTGCAGCTGCATCATATGATGTGTCAGGCAATTAAAAGCAAACACCTAGCGTGAAACAAACTTCACACTTCATTCAATTTCCACTTATGAAACATATTCATTTGAGGGCAAATAAAGCTGAAATACATTTTGAAAGACGTACACAAAAAAAATCTCTAATTCAGGTTATTTGCCAACGCAACGCTGGGTAAATATTGGACAGAACAAACGTTGAGTTATTCTGACCCATCCAGGTGTTTTCTATGAATTACCAAACATGATGGGCTGTTGGAATTACTCAGACATGGGATTGTGTTATCATCAGTTGGGTTTCATTCACTTCCATGCTGGGCTGACCAAGTTGCTGGATCATTTTAGAATGTAGTCCTTACAGTGTAGACAAATATATGGTGGACACAAAACAATTTGGCGAAGTCCCATGTGGAAGACCATTTACCCCAACACATAACCACTATTCAACTGTTTTCACACAAATGTACATTGAATCATTTTGCCAAACCCTACATACAACTTCCTTTGTAAAGCACAATTTTCACCATTTTGTCATGTAGAGAACACTGTCACTCAACATACCAAACACAAATCATCACAGATCTAACACTGTCAAAACAAAATTGTCAGGGTTTTGCCAAAACCACAACAGGCATATGTTATTCAACAAGCAATCAGGATGTTGGCATGAATAAAAAGAGACACAGGTAAGTTCACTTGTGTTTTGGAACAATGGATTAGAGCAGAGGTTCCCAAACTAGGGGTCGCAACCCCATGTGGGGTCACCTGATATGAAAATGGGGTCGAGAGAGAATGTTTTACAATTGACTCCCATAGCCTCAAATAAAAAAATAACGATTGTATAATTTTTCTTCACATGGTTGGGGTTGCGTGAATTTTTAGATATTGAAATGGGGTCATCGGCAAAAAAAGTTTGGGAACCCCTGGATTAGAGGTAGGCGAAGAGTAAGAATGAGAGAAGGAGGATGAGGGAGAGTTGGAGAACAATGATCTTTAATGAGATTGGTGACTCTGTACATGACCATGTTCTTGTACATGGTTTGATAAGGAGGGAAGTTAGACTGAGAGTACCATTTCACGGTGGCATCATTTATCCGGACATTCAGAAATTAAAGTATATTACTTATCACCAACTTATGTGACTACTGTGCTGACTTGACCTATTTTCTGAACTCTGAATCTATATGGATTAGCGCAAGCAGGACTACAAGAAAACAATTTGAACTTCAGACTTGTATTTATATTTTATCAAATTTATCTAAATGTACACCGATCAGCCATAACATTATGACCACAGACAGGTGAAGTGAATAACACTGATAATCTCGTTATCATGGCACCTGTCAGTGGGAGGGATATATTAGGCAGCAAGTGAACATTCTCTCCTCAAAGTTGATGTGTTAGAAGCAGGAATAATGGGCAAGCGTAAAGATCTGAGTGACTTTGACAAGGGCCAAACTGTGAAGGCTAGACGACTGGGTCAGAGCATCTCCAAAACTGCAGCCCTTGTGGGGTGTTCCTATCAAAAGGGGTCAGAGGAAGGAAAAGCGGTGAACCAGCGACAGGGTCTTGGGCGGCTGAGGCTCAGTGATTCACGTAGGGAGCGAAGGCTGGCCCGTGTGGTCTGATCCAAGAGACGAGCTACTGTAACTCAAATTGCTGAAAAAGTTAATGTTGGTACTGATAGAAAGGTGTCAGAACACACAATGCATCGCAGTTTGTTGCGTATGGTGCTGCGTAGCCGCAGACCAGTCAGGGTGCCCATGCTGACCTCTGTCCACTGCTGAAAGCACTTACAATGAGCATCAGAACTGGACCACAGAGCAATGGAAGAAGGTGGCCTGGTCTGATGAATCACGTGGGAAGAAGGCAAGCCGGCAGAGCAATGTGATGCTTTGGGCAATGTTCTGCTGGGAAACCTTGGGTCCTGCCATTCGTGGATGTTACTTTGACACATACCACCTACCTGAGCATTGTTGCAGACCATGAGTACCCTTTCATGGCAACGGTATTCCCTAACGGCATTGGCCTCTTTCAGCAGGAAAATGCGCCCTGCCACAAAGCAAAAATGGTTCAGAAATGGTTTGAGGGACACAACAACGAGTTCAAGGTGTTGACTTGGCCTCCAAATACCCCAGATCTCAATCCAATAGAGCATCTGTGGGATGTGCTGGACAAACATGTTCGATCCATGGAGGCCTAACCTCGCAACTGACAGGACTTAAAGGATGGTGCCAGATACCACTGCACACCTTCAGAGTTCTAGTGGAGTCCATGCCTTGACGGGTCAGGGCTGTTTTAGCGGCAAAAGGGGGACCTTCACAATATTAGGCAGGTGGTCATAATATGGCTGATCGGTGTATATGGTAGCCATACATATTTTCTCCTTTGTGTAGATCATGCATTGTACTTTTTGGAAGAGCTGTGCATGAAAAAAAAGCATATTGGCTTGGCATGGATGTCTAGTAGGAAGGTCTGCCACAAAACTTCAAATCTCCCAAATCCATTGGGAGTTGTTTCAATGAGACAGGGCCATAAATACAAAAAAAGACAGGGGCGTGGGGGGTAACTTCTGTGGCCTAAGGTTGTCCAGAGTCACTGCCTCTGGTGTAAATAGACTGCTGCCAGCATGGGTTGGAACCCCACCCATTTCTTTCAGAAAATACTCCATCCGGACTTCCACCATTTTCCTGACGAACAGACCATAGAACATCTGAAAAACCAGGGGCAACATTATACATTCACAAGTCATGATACAAAAAGAGAGAAAAGGGGGAAATGCATTCGCATGTGTTCGAGCGTGAGCCGTGCACAGCTTTGAATGTGTGTGCGTGCCTGGCATAAATACAGCATGCGCTGTGAAGTTCACAGAGACCTCAAAAGTTTAGCTGTTACTGAGGAGGCCAATTAACCTTGAACAAAAAAGCTTTCAATGCCTCAGCAGTTGACAGAGGAATCACAGCCAAATGCACGACAAGGGTCGTAACACTCTACCACAGACCTCCCACTTGAGTTCCTTTTTGTTGATGCAGGTTAGTTAAATGCTAATTCAAGCCACCTGGCAAAGTTTGTCTTGTAAAAAAATAACAAACATAATATGCTTTAATGTTGTTTGTGGGATGAACTTGTCTGGTACAGAGGATTGCAATTTGAATTGAGTGAGAAGGCTATGCAGAAGGCTACCAGAACTGTGTGGGCTGAGCTGAATTTCTCTCATATTTAGACTGTTCACTGATAATGTAACCTTGATCTTAATCCCGATTTTAATCTTTAAAGTAAAAGTGTGAGAACAGAACTGGTGAGTTTAAGCAATATTACAATTTCTCCTGTTATGTTTTAACAGAGTTTAAGGTTAGCATTGGACTTTGCCATTCAGGACTGTTTCAAGGGTGAGAATATTTTTAACAGCTTCTAACAGGCCAAAGGGGTTTCATGTCATGGATCACGTGATGGATTTAGATGAGAAATAAGGAAATGCATGTCATGATAGCATTATTGTGTGCACATTCCTGGTATATGGCCATGTTTTTATAAAAATAGCTCACCCCCTTTTTTTCCATCACACCTGAAGCTATTCCATCCACAAACATGAATGTCTCTTTCTGACACCTAATTCTTCAGCCAAATCTGTGAGAACCAGATCAGGGCTTATATCCTGCATTCAAATGTCAAGACGGGAAATATTCTGCACGTTTATATCCAACTGCACATGCAGCCCATTTACAAAAATGTTGGGACACTGTTTTTTGAACCCTATATTCCATAGAAAATAGTACAAAGACAACACATTATGAAACTGAAAAATGTTATTGTTCCTTGAAAAATAAATGCCCACTTTGAATTTGATGCCAGCAACATTTTTCAAAAAAAGATGGGACGGGGCAACAAAAGACTTGAAAAGTTTTGTAATACTAAAACAGAACCTGGTGGAACATCTCAGCTAATTAAGTTAATTCGTAACAGGTCGGTAACATGATTGGGTATAAAAAGAGCATCCCAGGGATGATGAGACTTTCAGAAGTAAAGATGGGGAGGGGTTCACCCCTCTGTGAAAGACTACACAGGTAAATAGTGCAACAATTTAAGAATAAAGTTTCTCAACATAAAATTGCAAAGAGTTTGGGGATCTCATCATCTGCAGTACATAATATCATTAAAGGTTTCTGAGAATCCAGAGAAATCTCTGTACGCAAGGGACAAGGCCGAAAACCAATATTGGATGGCCGTGGTCTTCGGGCCCTCAGGTGGCACTGCATTAAAAACAGACACGATTCTGTAGTGGAAATCACTGCATGGACTCAGGAACACTTCTGAAAACCATTGTCTGTGAACACAGTATGTCGCTGCATCCACAAATGCAAGTTAAAACTCTACCATGCAAAGAAGAAACCATATATAAACAAGATACAGAAACGCTGCCACCTTCTCTGGGCCCAAGCTCATTTACGATAGACAGTGGCCAAGTGGAAAACTGTCATGTGGTCTGAAGAATCAAAATGAAAAAATATTTTTGGGAATCATGGATGCCACAGCCTCTGGTCTAAAAAAAAGAAAGGGACCATGTTATCAGCACACAGTTAAAAAGCCAACATCCATGATGGTATGGGGTTGCCTTAGTGCACATGGCTTGGGTGACTTGCACATCTGTGAAGGCACCATTAATGCTGATTAATTCTGCACGTATTACAAGTAGCATGGCTCCATAGTAAGAGTCCGGGTGCTAAACTGGCTTGCCTGCAGTCCAGACCTGTCACCCATTGAAAACATTTGGTGCATTATGAAATGAAAAATACGACAAAGGAGACCCCGAACTGTTGATACAGCTGAAATCCTATATCAAGCAAGAAGGAGAAAACATTACACTTTCAAAACTACATCAATGAATCTCCTCAGTTCCCAAACACTTACTGTTGTTAAAAGAAGAGGAAATGCAACACAGTAATAAACATGCCCCTGTCCCAACATCTTTGAAATGTGTTGCTGGCATCAAATTCAATATGGGCATGTATTTTTCCAAAAACAGTAACATTTCTGTCACGTTTCCGGTAAAGCAGGACACCAAGCGTGGACTTTAAGAATAACAAAAGGGTTTAAGTTAATGAAGAAATTAAAGCAGGTAAAAAAAAAAAACAAGACACAGGCAGGCAAAAACACAGACTGGTGGCAGGACTGGTGACACAAAAGACTCAATGACTCAACCAAGGGCTAACACAATAGGGCATACTAAACAGGGTGCTAACGAGGACTAAACAACAAACAGGTGAAAACAATCAGAACAAAAAGGATAGGCTACGTTAAAGAACAGCAAAAACAAAAAAGAACAAAACAGAACCTTACAATTTCTCTGGTTCAACATTTAATACTGTATGTTGTCTTTGTACGATTTCGAATGGAATATAGGGATTAAATGATTTGCACATCATTGCATTCTGTTTTTATTTGCATTTTACGCACATTTTTGGAAACGGGGTTGTACATCCAAGGATCATTATGAATTAATAATAGCTGTAACGAGGAGAGACTGAGGTTAGGTGTATAGGGCCCTGGAGGATGGCCTGACGCAGAGGAGGTGACCGGGGGAACGATCTGCAATCCTTGTACAGTGCTGTTGACAGCACATTAGTCTCAGTGAAATGAACAAAATGAATCCGCTATTCCATAATAGGATTTGGGGTTATTTTTAAAAGGAACACAATACCAATAATTGCCTTGTCCTGCCTAAGCCTTCAGTTTCTAACATACATCCAGACAACTAAGGGCTTTATATGCGAAGAGACAGAACGGGAACAATTTAAGAGCTGTAAATCAAGCACGCATGCAGACGCACACGTAGGAAGAAACTTGAAGGGGGGGGGCATAAAACAGAACTGTTGGAAGACGAGGTAGCATGCATGCAGCTGGTGTCTGGGTGACTAGCAGTAGTAGGAGGCAGACTAGTAAGAGGTGGGTCAGATGGAGGCAAGGAGGGGGAAACGGGGAGAGGCGAGGTTTGACGAAGGTCTGGGAAAGCGTCGGTGGGCCGGGGAACCATACAGTGCAGCTGGGGAGAGTCTCACAGTGTTTCTGCGGAACCAAGTGGGAATTGGCAAATAACCTCATACGGCTGGGGATCATTATCAGCCTGCCTACCATATTTCTATTACAGCAATCAGACTTGATTCACTAGGATATGGTTCCCACTGTGTCCATCATTACCGGGGAGTCAATTCGTTTGCATTTGCATGTTTGAAGGTAACGACCAATCCTCTGGTGAGAGGCCTTCTTCGGGAACCTAGTCTTTTCGACAGCTAGCCCTTGAATACAACCTAGCTCCTCATTCAATGTTTGCTAGCACACAGTTCACCCTGCAGTGGCTGGACAAAAGTTTATCTTTGTGTCACAAGGCAAATTCTTCAGGGGTGAATCGACAATTTAACACTGACTCGTAGTAATGTTTCCACATTATCTAGTGTTAAATCAACTCTATGCTTTTTCAGTGTCAGCACATTTAGAGTGTATGTAGGAGAACTGATGTGCCCTGTAAACCCCTAATGTGATGTGCTTGTGGTTAACTCTAAAAACAGTTAAAGAGCCGTAAAGTGTGAGTATATAATCACACCTGTCTAGTGTAGAATTTTACACAGTCAACGGTGATTAACCACTGAAGAATTTGCTGTGCATGTGCGTGTGTGTGTGTACGAATTGGTGCATGGTGTGTGTGTGTGTGTGTGTACGAATTGGTGCATGGTGTGTGTGTGTGTGTGTGTTGAGGTGATTGAACAATCACATTAATACAGACAGGGTCATGGGCTACTGGTGCAGTAATTAATCTCATTTGAGTCACCTAACAATGTTTATTCATTCAACAGGAAATATTCCCACTATTAAGTAAGGGTTGAGGTTGTGCGCAAAATAGAACATTGTCTTCTTGTTCTCCAAGGATAGAATTACATTATCTTAATAACTGTTTTACTCCTATGGGTACACTTCCAAATTGGCCGGTATTAAAAATCCATTGACTTCAACGGGAATTCCCATTCTCACAAGAAAGAATGTCTATATCTATGTTTCTATGTCATTGTCTGTGATTAAATGTCTATACACATCATGTATGTCACATCCAAGTACATGTTTTAATGGTCATATGCCTAGGATACACAAGGCTAACCAAACACAGGCTCAGATGTAAACACAGAATCAACACTTAAACCTCATAGTAAATATTTGATTCCAACTTAAAACTGTAGAGCGTGTAGATCCAAAAGACTAAAAAAGATTCCTAGTCCGAAGTACTTAGGGCCGTGCATCAGTTCCTTTCTTGTAGGTGTTGCGGCAATGTGAATAGCGAGGAAAATGGCATTCTCCATGGATCTGTTGTGGTGCCAGGCTAATTGGAGTGATCCTGGGAAACTGCCTTTGATGTGGGCCATGACAAGCCTCTTAAAGCAATTGATGATGACAGCGCTGAGTGTGACAGTGCTATGGTCATTACGACAAAAAAGCAGATTGGAATACTATCTTGCCCTAATGTACACAGTGACAGAACAACGGGGTACATCAAAGGTTCAATAGAAATTGGTGGTACAGTCGAAAGGTGAACACCTAAACATTGTTCCAGTAACTGTTCCAGGTAAAAAAAAAAAAAGAAATGCATGAGTATGTGACTTTAGGACAATCAATGTTTACACACACAATTCCCCCTACTACAGAAGTTTGAAAACATGTAAAATGTTATTTTAGTACCTACATACACTTCAATCCAACTTGGCTGGTCACCAATCTGTGAGTGTTGATGTTGTGTGTACTGAGGATCAGTGAGCAGGTGCCAGCCAGAGGGGGTAAAACAGAGAACACAGTAGACCGTCGTAGCTGTATCCATGGAAACAATGGGACAAGTTTAGGGCCGGATGGCATCAGAGGTAGCCCTTGAAAATGATTAGTAAGTAACCGTGGATTTAATTCCAATTAGATTAAATACCGCCAACTGTAATTATTAATGGTGATAGGATCGTGATATACTGTAGTTCTACTGATAGAACACGCAGCCAGTGCATGTACTATTAGACAGAGAGTTCCGCACTTTCGCTGGACCCCCAGCATGGTAGGGGTAAAAATAAAGAATGAATCTTAATGCGTCAGCACTTACAAAGTACAGGCTAATAGACTCCATTGCAGCATACTAATCAGCTACCAATGTTTTTTGTTCATTTTCTAATAGGCCCATGCCTATACCTTAAAAAGAAAGCCATCCACTTTTTTATTTATTTTCTAGAATAGGCTTATAACAGTAAAAAGATATGCTGAATATACAATAAGATATAGTTCACCAAACCACTACAACCTCAAAGAAATTACAGCCCCAGTGTCCACTCCGTGTAAAAGTACACTGCTGTATTCTACAACCAGCCACCACAGCCCATGCACCACAACTACTTTTTCAGTGTATTCAGTAGCGAATCATAATAGTAAATACTATCTTCACCGAAGTGAAATCTGCCTATCACCAAGGCTGGCACCGAGCCTGACATGCAGAAATAAAACAATGATTGAAAAGAGCTTGATTCATCAATGAGTTTCGGGTATTGAACTTCCTCAGGACTATGTCTTTTTTGTGCACATGCAGGTAAGATCTCTCTGGAAGGCCAGTTGCTCTAGCTGGGTATTGCATACATGGCTAACATGTGCACATGCACTCCACCAAAAGTGACATTTGGTTCCACATTTTCCACTTTGTTAAACAATTATTTTTGAGAGGGCACAATGTCCCTCTTAAAACTTACAGTTGTACGCTATTAGCTTGTAGTATGAAGTGGCTGACTCAGGATAGACTGGATACAGAAATGTTAATTTGATTTAATTTTGATGTAGTATTTCGACTCGCTAAATCTAAAACATGACAAATATATTACGCAACCATAGAATGATACAGATGCTCCCAAAAGGCTAACATTTTCCTAGGCTCATATGTATGCAACAGCCTCGGGATGAGGTTAATCACATCGTGAACAATACTTGAACTATTGACTTGACAGTGTATTAGGACGCGTCACTAAGAAAGGCCAATTAAATGCATGAAAACGACCGTCTAGCTCATCCAAATAGATTATTGGACATTTGTCTTTTTCACATGGTCCGAGCTGGTGTTTGAGTTCCCAGAGCTCGTGAAGGGGGCTGCAGGGAAGTCGCAGGCCACAAGGCATCCCACCCCCTCCGACTGGGGCCCATTTGTGGGACAAAATTCTGTCGTTAGTCCTTCTGCTCCCATGGCTTTCTGGTTGGGACTCCCAGCGAGAAAAACCGATGAGCGAAGACGACGCGTGCCCATTGGCTTGCATGATGCATGTCTCATTCACTTTTTGGAGCCGTAAATCTCGGACGTTGTTGATTTGGATATTACACATATCAATATTTCAGTTTCAATCAGAATTCAATTCATTGTCCAGCCCTAGCTGTGGGGTGTCTGGTATGCCAGTGATTAGGCATCAGTGTTGTGTCCACCCTTCATAGATATCTACTCTGTCCAGACCCGGGGGTTTCACAGCAGATTAGTGCTTCATTTGGTTCAAGTTGTTTGAGGTATTATTTGACAAATATTTCGCGCAGTGTAGATATTAGAGCAGTGATTGTACTGTGGCTCTCCTAAAATGGTCCCTGTACTAATACGATTTGATGGACTCTGTCAAGAAAACCTCCAGTCATAGACATTTTGGTTCCCGATTTGAACAACTTCAGTGGCATTACCTTTCAACGTCTTTAGGTAACAGCTTTAGTTAACGGTATTGAATCCCAGACCAGCTCAAGTAAGGGATATTGCCATACAGTGATGAGCAGTATCCATCATCATACACTATGAAAGATTAAAGATGGCGTGTATGTAATGTAATTGGATATGAAACAATCCCCAAAATGTAAATGTTTTCTCAATAGACTCCAGAAATCCTGTTTCAAAAGGGGCCTCCTTTTTTATGTGTGTATCTCTTTTTTTCTTCTTCTTTTTTAAGAAGACTAGACAGGATTTCTTGGTATAGAATGCATACATACAGCCTGGCTTCTCCGAGGCAAACCCCCCACTGCTTGGGAGAGAATAATATCAGGATGTATGTTCTTAGAAGCACGTCTGGCCAAGCAGTTCTGCTTTATATGTCACTGCTTGTTAAAACAATAGACAAAAAGGAAGTGGAGCGCAGTCATTTCAAACACTCTATGAGAAGTTAGTGCTTCAGAGGTTTTAAAATGAGCAGGGACTCTTCTTTCCTAGCATAATGGGGAAGCTGCTGGCACCCTTCGGTTGATTGGAAAGACAACGTCCCACTTCCCGCCAACTGAAGAGCACAGGTAGTAGTGTAAAGTTGTATTGCCTGCAGGTAGCAAGGGGCAGTTCCCCCTTGCTCCTCCACAGGCAAGCGCAATGGTATTTAAGTAGGTGCAAGCTTCAACTGGATGCCATCGGAGGGCGTGAAGAAGTGGGCTGAGAGGCTTGAACTTGGGTAGGCTGAACATAAGGTGGGCTGTAGCGTTCTGAATAAGTTGCATGGGTTTGATGGGACAATCAAGTAGCCCAACCCGCAGGGAGTTGGAGTAGTCCAGATGGGAAGACCCTGGATCGGTACCTGTGTCACTTGTTTCAGGTAGGATAGGTGACGTGTTGTAAAGCACGAACCTGCAGGAGCGTGTTAGCAGCTAGATGTTTGCTGAGAATGACATGGGTTATTCCAGAGTCACGGCAAGTTTCTTTGCAATCTGTACACTGCGGAGATGTTGACCACGATGGAGAATTCTTGGAGCCGGACAGGCATTCCCAAGGAGAAAGAGCGGCATCTTGTTGAGGTTGGGCCAAAATCAGTGCAAGGATGTCAGCAAAGCATGCAGGAATGTGTATCAATACCAGAGTGTCAGAAGGAAGAAAGGAGAAAACAGTTGTCATCCTCTAAGCTATCATAGGAGAGACCAGGTGAGGATATGACAGACATGAGTGACTTAACGAATTGCAAGAGGAGAAGAAACCTAGAACTGAACCCCGGAAGACACCAGTAGTGAGAGTTAGCAGAACGGACAAAAGACACCTGGAAGAACTCGCCTTCTAGGTAGGATGAGTGTGCATGACCATGTTTTACTAGCCCTAAAAGGTTACAAAGGAGGATCTGGTGGCTCTAGAAGGATTAGAAAAGAAGAGTCAGCCTGGGCAGGTAAAAAGCATCAGGGACAGAGGAGAACAACTTTGTTCGAGTGGCACATCTTGATGTCTGATTGGTTAGGGTCAAGTAAGAGAGAAAACACTCAAGTTGGTCAAAGACACCTTGGTCAAGTGCTTTGAAAAGGAAAGGGACAGCAGTCTGTAGTTATCACCAGAGGGGTCAAGTGTTTGTTTCTTTAGGAGGGGATGAAGCCAATGGCTAGGGTTGAATTATTGAAGGTGAGATCTCCATACAGTGGATGATCTTCAGACTTAATAGACTGAGTGCAATGAGGAGCGGATGTTGTCAGCCTTGTTTTCAAATTGGTTGACAGGTCAAAGGCAGGATTGGTGTGGAGGTTTGAGGAGAGAGGAAGAGCTGGCTAGGAGTTTCCTGGGATAGCAGAGAGAAAGAAGCTGTACATTTGGTGATAGAAAGTATGTTAGCAGTGAATAGAGAGGAAGGGAAAGTAGTGATGAGGGAGTAAATGGATAAATAGGTAATCCAACCCTGTTCTCTAAACTCTCAGTGACCCACTTAGCCACGGAGCAGAAGCAGGAGAATCAAGCTGGCAGAGAGGAAAGGGGGCAATGAGAGACATAAGATATGGAAAGGGAGGAGAGTAGAGTTGTAGATCAGCAGACAAACAGAGAAGGACTTAGCAGATGGGAGAGGTGACGGGATGGAAGAGTGTAGTATGGAGGAAAGAAGGCAGATTATTACTGCACGTGACCAGCTGGGTAGGGGCATAGTGAGTAGGGTTGGAGGTGAGAGAAAGGAGGGAG
Organism: Esox masquinongy; assembly: GCA_016801175.1. Classification (NCBI taxonomy): domain Eukaryota; kingdom Metazoa; phylum Chordata; class Actinopteri; order Esociformes; family Esocidae; genus Esox; species Esox masquinongy. Next base: position 32,068 of record JACXGI010001608.1, read on the forward strand.
GGCCCAGGGGACGTTTTATGAAGAGAGGTGGAAAGAAGGAAGAGAAGGGAAACTCAAAACCAAACATAGCGCTCTCCTGTGGTGAAGCGGCATCGTCAGGTGTGGCCTTGTGGTGGTGGTTTTAGAGGGAAAGGCATTGCCGGTGCCTGTGCTCACATCTTCTGTAGCCTCTTTATTTTTGGCCTCTGCTCCGAGCTGCTCCTTGGGAGCCATCAAATGCCATACCTGACGAGGTCCCAAAGGGAAGCAGGTGTGAAAGGGCGGGGTTGGCCGTGCTTGTTGGCCCCAGAAAGATCCAGAACCTGACAGCTTTCTGTGGGCGCGTTGGTGCAACACTGATTGGTTCAAACCAGAGTTTAAATATTTGATAGTGACCTTATCAAAAGATAATGCATATTGCCTCTGTAGCAAGTCTCAACATTGTTTACACAACCAGTTTCCTTCAATGTCTACACAGGAAGCTCCCCCTTCTATGCAAAAGATTCATTGTGGTTCGGTATTTTGCTTGGCAAAAGGCCAATGTAAATGCATTTCTCCTGTCTTTAAATGGACTATGATGTAGTATGCCAATTGCTCAATAACACTGATGCCTACCCATAACCATACCCATTTTATACATGCTTGGTTATTGAATGAACCATTAATAATGGTAGCCTGTTGTTAAGTTGCACATTATCAAAGTGAATCAATTAAAACACACAACACTGAGAGGAAATAATCAATTAAAACACACAATGAGGGGAGGACCATGGTGTATACAGATAGGTCTGGAAATAATTGGACACTCACATAAGTTTTGTTATTTTGGCTGTTTACCAAAATATATTCAGGTTAGAGTTAAATAATGAATATGGGCTTAAAGTGCAGTATCTCGGCATTAATTTGAGGGTATTCACATCCAAATTGGAGGAAGGGTTTAGGAATTACAGCTCTTTAATATTTTGCCCCTCTTTTTCAAGGGATCAAAAGTAATTGGACTCAAAGGCTGTTTCATGGACCCACGACCTAGAAAAAAGAACGCACTGGTGAGCTCTGCAACTCAAACAGACCTGTATGTCCAGGGAAGACAACAGTGGTGGATGATTGTAGGATCATTTTCATGTTAAAGAAAAACCCCTTCACAACATCCAGCCAAATGAAGAACACTCTCCAGGAGGTAGGCATATCATTATCCAAGTCAACCATAAAGAGAAAACTTCACAAGAGCAAATACAGACTGTTCACCACAAGTAGCAAACCATTCATAAGCCTCAAGAATAGAAAGGCCAGATTAGACATTGCCAAAAAACATCTAAAAAAGCCAGCCCAGTTCTGGAACAGCATTCTTTGGACAGATGAAACTAAGATCAACCTGTACCAGAATGATGGAAAGAAAAAAGTATGGAGAAGGCTTGGAATGGCTCATGATCCAAAGCATACCACATCATCTGTAAAACACGGTGGAGGCAGTGTGATGGCATGGGCATGCATGGCTTCCAATGGCACTGGGTCACTAGTGTTTATTGATGATGTGACTGAAGACAGAAGCAGCCGGATGAATTCTGAAGTGTATAGGGATATATTGTCTGCTCAGATTCGGCCAAATTCAGCAAAGTTGATTGGACGGTGCTACAATTCACAGATGGACAATGACCCAAAACATACTGCGAAAGCAACCCAGGAATTTTTAAGGCAAAGAAGTGGAATATTCTGCAATGGCCAAGACAATCACCTGATCTCAACCTAATCGAGCATGCATTTCACTGGCTGAAGACAAAACATGAGACAGAAAGACCCACGAACAAACAACAACTGAAGAGAGCTACAGTAAAGGCCTGGCAAAGCATCCCAAAGGAGGTAACCCAACATTTGGTGTGATGTCCATGCGTTCCAGACTTCAAGCAGTCTTAGCCTGCAAAGGATGATCGACAGTATTAAAAATGAATGTTTTATTTAGGATTGTGTTTATTTGTCCAACTACATTTGAGCCCCTGAAATTAGGGGAACGTGTATGAAAATGGTTGCAATTCCTCAACGTTTCATACGATATTTTTGTTCAACCCCTTGAATTACAGCTGAAAGTCTGCACTTCAGTTGCATCTTGCTTGTTTAATTATAAATCCATTGTGGTGGCGTACAGAGCCAAAATTAAGAAAATTGTGTCAATGTCCAAATATTTCCGAACCTAACTGTAGTTTAAGAGGAAAGACCAGACATGTCTGCAACATCACCTGTACAAATACAAATCCACAATAAATGTCACAGACAAGAATATAAACTGTCTAATCATTCTACATGTCATTAGATTTCCAAGTCTAGTTGTAAGTACACAGAAGGCAAAACAATCTTATTAGTATAGACCAAACCATTCCTGATTCATGGACAGGTGACCTTGTTATTTGTTTTTAGCTGTTCTCCCAAACACCTGATTGCCAAAGGCCAGGTATATCGAAATTTACTGTACAGTCCTAATAATCAGTAGTAATACATAATATATCTGATTGTCGCTCATTATACATTAGCATTTCCATTTCATGTGTTTTGAGACTACAGTCCATTTATGGATGAGGTCATAGGATTATCCTAACTTTGGAAGTTGAAAATTGATTCTAAAAGTAATATTAGGAAAATACTCATCTTTCAGTATATGGACAAGCAACTTCAGGTTCAAAAGGGGAGGAGCAAAATGTTTGTGAGATAATTGTAGTTATTCATGTACATTTCAGTTATTTTGCAGAAACGTATCCAAAGCAACTTACAGGAGCAGTTAGGGTAAAGTGCTTTGATCAGGAGCAAATTGACAGACTTCACCTTGGGGACTTTCAGTTACTGGCCCAACCAAGGGTGAAACAGTCAGTCACACATATGGAGGGACCAAGTACTCTCGCGTTTAGGTTTGTTCCCCCAGGATACCCAGAACCCAATTTTAAAAGCTTTTCCTGCAATTCTGAGATAGTTATTTTGAGATAGTAATTTTGCTCATTTGAACACAGATAGGCCTGTAAGATAAACATCTTGGAAATTCCCTGTAAATAGTATATCAGGTCTTTTTAAGCCATGGTGTTTATATAGAAAAGCACATACAGTGTACTCCAGAATTATAGGACCCTTGCTAAAGTAGTAGCGGAAAAGACAATAAAACTGTAATGGTTATTTATCAGTTTGACCTTAAAAATAAAAAATAAAAAATATTTAAACAACATTCTTGACAGAAAACAGACCTTAATCAAGGAATAGACAGTCTTAGGCACCAGAAATTTGAAGTAAATCCATTTATTTGGGAAAAGAATATAATTTATTCATTTATGGGGAAAATAATATAATAAATATATACACTACCGTTCAAAAGTTTGGGGTCACTAAGAAATGTCCTTGTTTTCAAAAGAAAAGCACGTTCATTGTTCATTAAAATAACATCAAATTTATCAGAAATATAGTGTACATTGTGTTAATACAGAGTTAATGTTGTAAATGACAACTGTAGCTGGAAACAGCAGATTTTTAATGGAATATCTACATAGGCCCACAGAGGTCCGTTATCATCAACCATCAGTCCTGTGTTGGAATGGCATGTTGTGTTTGCTATTCCAAGTTTATCATTTTAAAAGGCTAATTGATCATTAGAAAACCCTTTTTCAATTATGTTAGCACAACTGAAAATGTATTAAAGAAGCAGCAAAACTGGCCTTCCTCAGAAGAGTTGAGTATCTGGAGCATCAGCAATTGTGGGTTTGATTACAGGCTCAAAATGTCCAGAAACAAGGAATTTTCTTCTGAAACTCTTCAGTCTATTCTTGCTCTGAGAAATGAAGGCTTTTCCATGTGAGAAATTGCCAAGAATCTCCCTTCACAGAACAGCACAAAGTGGCTCTAATCAGAATAGAAAGAGGTGTGGGAGGCCCCAATCAACAACTGAGCAAGAGGACAAATACATTAGAATGTCTAGTCTGAGAAACAGACACCTCACAGGTCCTCAGCTGGCAGCTTCATTAAATAGTACCCGCAAAACACCAGTTTCAATGTCAACAGTAAAGAGGTGACTCTGGGATGCTGGCCTTTTAGGCAGAGTTGCAAAGGAAAAGCCAATCTCAGACTGGCCAATAAAAAGAAAAGATTAAGATGGGCAAAAGAACAAAGACAGTGGACAGAGGAATACTGGAAAAAAGCATCATGGACAGACGAATCTAAGTTTGAGCTGTTCGGATCACAAAGAACATTTATGAGACTAAATGAAAAGACACAGGAGGAGTGATTGACACCATCTGTCAAGCATGGTAGAGGCAATGTGATGATTTGGGGGTGCTTTAGTGGTGGTGAAGTGGAAGATTTGTAGCGGAGTGGAGAGTAAGGGGAGGGACTATGGCAGAGTTGAAGTCTTTTAGAAAGAGGACAAGTCTTGACACCTTGTACATTTGTCAATATATGCTGCTGATAGGAACATTGCTAAAAGACATCCGGTGGCTCTATCAATCAAGGACAACCGCAAATACATACAGCTCTGGAAAAAATTAAGAGACCACTGCACCTTTTTCTTTCCTTTCCAAAAAAGTTGAAAAGGAAGGTTTTGAGTGAGGAACAGAAGTGTTCAATTTGCAGTGGTCTCTTAATTTTAACCCTTCTGTTCTGAGCTGTATAAAATTGACTTGTAGCATGATCGGTACAACATGTAGTCTTAATGAAATGAAACAAAACATGAATACATTAATTTTTCAGATCTTGCTCGCCCTTCAATCCACATAATGATATAATACGGTGTGCTTTTTGGTGCACAAAAAATAATCCAGGGGTGAGGTCCCTCTTTAAATAAGTAAATTAAAAAAAAAGAAGAAATTGCCTGAGAAGTTCACACCTACAGATGTATTGCTCCTGTACCACAGAAATATACATACAGTACTACTTTCTACCAATGTAACTTAAAGTACTCCTTTGTTAAAGATGTTTAATATCTTTGGCAACTTTTTTGCTAAGAAATCAGTTGACTTCCTCTCACTCATGATCGTGTTAAAGTTACCCATTACGCAGTGGCTGCAAATAAACATTGTTAATGGATGAAAATGATGGGTGAAAGAACAAATGGCTTTACTAAGATAGTAATAGTTTACAAGAACTTAGGCTGGTATTAATACCTCGTTAGCTGCTTGTTACTCTCTGACGTTAGGCTAGCTAGCTAAAAGCAATGGGAGTATATCAATTGATCTACGACATACTGCAAGTCAAAATGAAAGTGCATTTTGCCTACTTATCTTACAGCTAAAATATCGCTAGTTAGCTAGTCAGTGGATATTTACCCTCTATATTCCATAAATTGAGTTCTGCTGTGCAAAAACAAATAGACTTTCCATGTAAAAGGAGGCTACTACAGGGTAAAGGGTAGGGGTGGGTGGTACTATGTCTCGTTTTTGAAGATCGATTTGAGCGTCAGTAGGATCATACCAGTTTCAGTATCTCTCTTCTAGGTTGTACCCATTTCATCAAAGAGTAGAACTATCACTCTGTGCAAACAACGTTCCATTGGCGTTTACACATCTTAAGTGCTTCTCCAGCTCCACTGCCGATTGTGACTGTGAACTGAATCAACGAACATACAGTTGTGCTCATAAGTTTGCATACCCTGGCAGAAATTGGGAAATTTTGGCATTGATTTTGAAAATATGACTGATCATGCAAAAAAACAGTATTTTATTTAAGGATAGTGATCATATGAAGCCATTTGTTATCACATAGTTATTTGGCTGCTTTTTTAAATCATAATGATAACAGAAATCACCCAAATGGCCCTGATCAAAAGTTTACATAGCCTTGAATGTTTGGCCTTGTTACAGACACACGGGTGAAAATGGCAATTAAAGGTGAATTTCCCACACCTGTGGCTTTTTAAATTGCAATTAGTGTCTGTGTATACATAGTCAATGAGTTTGTTAGCTCTCACGTGGATGCACTGAGCAGGCTAGATACTGAGCCATGGGGAGCAGAAAAGAACCGTCAAAAGACCTGCGTAACAAGGTAATGGAATTTAAAAAGATGGAAAAGAATATAAAAAGATATCCAAAGCCTTGCAAATGCCAGTCAGTACTGTTCAATCACTTATTAAGAAGTGGAAAATTCAGGGATCTTTTGATACCAAGTCAAGGTCAGGTAGACCAAGAAAGATTTCAGCCAAAACTGCCAGAAGAATTGTTCGGGATACAAAGAAAAACCCACAGATAACGTCAGGAGAAATGCAGGCTGGTCTGGAAAAAGACGGTGTGGTTGTTTCAAGGAGCACAATACGACGATACTTGAACAAAAATGAGCTGCATGGTCGAGTTGCCAGAAAGAAGCCTTTACTGCGCCAATGCCACAAAAAAGCCTGGTTACAATATGCCCGACAACACCTTGACACGCCTCACAGCTTCTGGCACACTGTAATTTGGAGTGATGAGACCAAAATAGAGCTTTATGGTCACAGCCATAAGCATTATGTTTGGAGAGGGGTCAACAAGACCTATAGTGAACTGAATACCATCCCCACTGTGAAGCATGGTGGTGGCTCACTGATGTTTTGGGGGGGTGTGAGCTCTAAAGGCACGGGGAATCTTGTGAAAATTGTTGGCAAGATGAATACAGCATGTTATCAGAAAATACTGGCAGACAATTTGCATTCTTCTGCATGAAAGCTGCGCATGGGACGCTCTTGGACTTTCCAGCACGACAGTGACCCTAAGCACAAGGCCAAGTTAACCCTCCAGTGGTTACAGCAGAAAAAGGTGAAGGTTCTGGAGTGGCCATCACAGTCTCCTGACCTTAATATCATCGAGTCACTCTGGGGAGATCTCAAACGTGTGGTTCATGCAAGACGACCAAAGACTTTGCATGACCTGGAGGCATTTTGCCAAGACGAATGGGCAGCTATACCACCTGCAAGAATTCGGGGCCTCATAGACAACTATTACAAAAGACTGCACGCTGTCATTGATGCTAAAAGGGGGCAATACACAGTGTTAAGAACTAAGGGTATGCCAACTTTTGAACAGGGGTCAGTTCATTTTTTTCTTTGTTGCCATGTTTTTTTTTATGATTATGCCATTCTGTTATGACCTACATTTGAATGTGAATCCCATAAGAAATAAAAGACATGTGTTTTGCCTGCTCACTCATGTTTACTTTACAAATGGTACATATCAATTCTTAGGGTATGCAAACTTTTGAGCACAACGGTACATGTACAGTCGCGCACCCTGAGTACTGGCGCCAACTTCCAATCCAACACATATGCCTACATTCATTGCATGCATGAATGCCGTGGCTGAACAAAAGAGAACTCTGAGCTGCAACAGAAAACAAGGGAGAAGGGAAATACCTCAGACAGACCCCAGAGACCCCAGACAGACCCCTGACACAGAGACAGAGTTCACTGGCAGTCTTTTCAGAGGCAAGGAATATCCAGGTACAATCCCGTTTCCAAAAAAGTTGGGACGCTGTGTAAAATGCAAATAACAACAAAATGCAATGATGTGTAAATCATTTAATCCCTATATTCAATTGACAATAGTACAAAGACAACATATCAAATGTTGAAACTGAGAAACTTTATTGTTTTTGGAAAAATATATGCCCATTTTGAATTTGATGCCAGCAATTCTGGCATCAAATTCCAGCGATTCTGGCCAGATTTTGCGCATCTCACACCCCTAGTAAAGGGCAAAGTGTGAAATGGATTTACGGAGATTGGCGTTTTGTATAGAATACAAGTGGAATGGATTTAGGATTTGGGCTTCCCGGGGTTTGAAATGAGAGCAGGAAGAAGACAACACAAATGGTTAGATCACTGGCAAGTTGAAAAAAATGGTTGACCACCCCACAGATATTACACCAGTGACTTGTCCAATATGTGTAAATGCCTGCTTTCTTCACCAGCTGCTAAATATTTTTCAAAATTTTACCAGTGAATAGACTCTATGGGCTGGTTTTGCACACTGGGGAAAATGCCACACATCTACAAAAACATATGTTCCAATCTGCCTGATAAACTCCACAAGATTGTTAACAGCAAAACTAGGCAGCAGTTGATTCTTCAGTGCTCTTTGACCTATGACACCTTTCCCCATATAGCATGCAATGACCTATGGACCTTGAATGAACCATACTAAGGCTAGGGGCTAATGTAAAACATAGGTTGGCAGCTTTCCTCTGAGTGTGTTGTTGTGTGTCCTTACCCGCATGTGTGTGCCTGCCTGGCTTCTTGCCTGCTTATGTGTGCGCATGCATGTGCAGTCCTGCTGGGATGTGTGTGTGTATGAGAGGGAGTGCGCGAGAGCTCATAAGCACTTAATCCGAGGCATCCCTTGGGAGTGCTTCATTAATTATGTAGCGCGTTTGAAGCACCCTACACCACAGGGCAACATCTGGCTCAGGATGTGTGAACTACCGGAGCATCAGCAGGGGAGACTGCTGGTTTCGAGTGGTGTCTGGCGGTGGAACTCCAACCTGCCTCTTTACCTCTTGTACCTGGAAGAGCAACAATAGGAAAAAATTTCTAGTCTCTATTATCCTTCAGCATATAATTTAGTAACTGGACCTAATTTCTGCCTCAGTACTGATGAGTCATGGTTGCTATGTCAGTTTATCAGTCATTTCCAAAATAAACATCATGCATGGAAAAACACAAAGTACACGCTGCCATGTTATAGCTAGCATTGTCATTGAGGATACTTTGTTAGGATCTCAGTGATGTGTTTTAATAATAAAAGCATTACACAAGTAAGAAGGCAATGCTGTGGAACAATTAACGGGTTGCAGAAAGTCCCATGCTAGTACTGAAAACCATGGTACTGCACCACACGCCTACTGCTATAACTTAATGTAATGGCGACACTTTGTGGTACAAGGCTGTATATAACACGCTGTTACAGCACAGCTATCACATTTAGAGCAGCCCTGACACCTTGTGGCCCCGAAAAATCTAGCATCCAGTTAGTCAGCTTGTTAAGATTTCAGAGTGAGGTGGATGCTCTTCTATTCACGCATAACATTGAGGCGATTTATGCCACTGGCAGACATTATGGAGTTTTTTTTGTTCAACAACGTTCCTTAGGCATGGCCTATTCGGCGCAGGGTAAGGGTTGACATTATTACAACAATGATACGCCTTGTTACTGACACAATGAAGCGGATTGTCCTTCAATTATGACTTCATGTGGGCTAATGAATGGAGATAGAGGAGGAGCCTCTCCTACTTTCACCCATATCTTTCCCTGTCCATGGTCAGATCCATGTATGATGTGTGGAGATAGCACCACTGGCAGACTGACCATCCTGAAGACTGCCAACTCCATGCGTGCTATGTCCACCTACACTCCTGTGTGGGAGCAACTGGGAACAATCTGTTGATGACTTTTCTACAGAATATTCTAGAAACCCTGATCTAGAGAAGATTCATTGTTTTTCAGCGTCACCATCCTAAGGTAAGATATTTTATTTTAAATTTAATTTAGGAGCATTGTGGCATTGTCTTACGGTAATATTGTTGAGAAGAGCTTTCTGAGGAACATTGTGCAACTAAGAAACTGCCTAATGTGGTGCAATTGGGTAGAGTGGGAAATCTAAACCATTCAGTTGGTTGATCTATTCAACAGGGCCATAAGATGTCAATGAATCAAGATGTTATAGCTTTAGGCAAATTACTTGAAACTAAGATGTACTTGAAACTAAGACGTAACTTATGGAAGTGACAACAGAAATTTCTGTTCTGTATTAAAATGGCTTGTGGACCAATGTTTATTTGTATATAGTGAAATAATTTCTGTCTTTTTGGCCTTAGAACCTGATCATGGGAGAGTGCATTTCTGTTCGTGTTCTACTGATGTTTTTGGCTCTAATCAGCTATCTAACTGCACTGACATTCAACATATTGGCTCTGTTTGGACCATGGACCGGTAAATTCTTACAATTCTTTTCAAGCCAATAACATGCGTTGGATATGTCATTTCTTTGATCTAACTTTTTGTAACCTAAATGTTTGAACACGCAGGGGCTTTTATGCAAACCACACAGTATGTGCTGCACAAGTCGACAACTCACCTAACCCCTGATAGATGGGTGCTCTTTCTATTGGATGTCCTCCATGTCTGGTTGATTGGCATGTTCATCTATCTGATACACAATATCCGTAGAAGGTACTGTACTATGGTCCATTTAAGCTAAAGCCTTTTTTACAATACAACACTAGCCATTTTGCTCTTTCGTTTTGTCCTAAATCCTAGTCAGAGAATTCCGGCATTTGTAATTAATTCTTAATTTCTGGAAAACAAGGACATACTGGGATAGTTATCTGTGTTTTGCAACACTTGTCCTGACCCCAATGATGATGATGATTATGTTCCTGTTTCTCAGGGACGCCTATACATGGATGTACACCACACCAGCTGTCCTGCCATATGGATTCTATGTGTCCTGGATTGTAAATAGCATTTTGAATATGTCATGGTTATTTATGTACGACAAAGAGTAAGTGATTACAAATTCATTGGTGTTTACCATACGATAATATATGACATTTGGTTAATGTTTTGAGCTGGTTAGTGTATCGACATGGAAAATAATGTATGCTTGTATGCTTGTATTTCTCAAGGCAAATTACGTTTTCTAGTTTCTGTGTCTGTCATAGAAAGATGGTGCCAACACTCCTGATAACGGCGTTACAGGCCGTCTCAAACTGTGTAATTATAATGTTCTCCTGCTACGGACTGGTTGTCTATGGAGCGTGGCTTCACAAATATCACAACGCAGATCTCTGGCTCATTCGAATACTGGTACAACCATTTTACTGTTTTTCTGTGATTCTTTAAGAGCATTGCAGTTTACAGAGAAATTCCACAAGTGTTCCGGACCATTACATTCTTTTACCACAAAAATGTGCTATCTGTATACGGTATCATAATCAAGATGAATTTCAGTTCAGCAGAACAACAGAGGTCCTAAAATGGACACCATATTCACTGACCATATTGCAGGTGCAAAATGGAGTGGCTATATATGCAACATGGTGGGCTGTGGCTACCTTTTTACACTTGACTGTCGTTTTGGACCATCAAACCCCAATACCCAAGACAGATGCTGCAATAATGGTACTGGTTCTGCTCCAACTGGGACTCATTGGATGGTGAGAGTTTGATTGTAACCTCCAGAAGTGTCCAAAGTGAGCCTCGCCTGTATCCACCTACAACCACCAACTTACTATAAGCGTGTGACTTAATGCATTCTTCTTTTATTTTTTCTTCCTCCTTGTATTTCCTATCAGGTTTATCTTAGAGAACTGGTACCTGGATAAGCATGTGCGCTACATCCTCACAGTTTACCCTGTGGTGATCCTGGTGTTGGCTGCCAGTGTGGCTAATCCAGCAACCCCCGGTACCCACATAGATATCATGTCTGGTAAGTCCTGTCTCCTGAATGTGCCATTCAGAATGAAAATAAAATGTATTCTGAGACTGTACGTATACAGACACTCTATGTATTGTAGATTAGCATAGCTTATTTAATAAGCATGTCATTCTTAAATGCAGAAGATTAACGTGTTACATGGAGGTATCTTCAAAATTGTCACATTTATGTGTTTGTTACTTTGTATCTGCGTTTGTATTATACCTGACACATGTTCTGTTTTCCCCAGCTGTCATCTTGGCTATAACCAGTGTAATATTTTTTGTACGTATTGTCATGGTGTTATGGAAGCACAAGAAGAAGCCGTTCTATGGGGAAGAGGAGCTCATGTCACCTGTGGACATAGCTAGGACCCAGAAGCTCATTTTAATGTGAAGGAAGACAACTCTAGATATTAGTCTCTAAACTTTTCTGGACTTTGTTGTCCAACATTCATCAGCTAAGACCAACGTGATGAAATGCTCACCGTGCCCACAACTTGTACTGTATACAGAAATGTGCCCCTCATTATAAGCTTTCCACATGACAAGTGGGGACTCTGCACTGGCTAATGCTAACGTCTTTATAAGTTAATTAAATCAAATATATTACTTTTTGTCCAAATTAACTGTAATGCTCTTATGAACACTAAAGCAATATTAATGTTTTTATTTTATTTCATTACTTTTATCACCACCTTTTTCTTATCTACCTTTGTGTTTATGTAAGTGCTGAATTGTAAAGTGCTTTGGACTGCATTTATGTCACCTATACAAATAAAGGTTATCATTGTACTTAGGACTCATTTAGAAAGATTTGTTGATGACAATATAACATTGTACAACTGCAATAGCAGTAGCCCTCCTTGGTTAGACACTTTTGGGAAATTGGTGTTTTCTTTGTTTTTCTATTCTTGTGGGAACTAGAAAGATGCTTGCCTATTTTCAATATGCTCTAAACCAGTGTTTCCCAATCCTGGTCCTGGGGTCCCCAAGTGGTGCACGTTTTTATTTTTGCCCTAGCACTCATACACATAATTCAAATTAAAGACTTGATGATACGTTGATGTCAATCAAATGTGTACGTAGTAGGGCAACATTTGAATCAGGTGTGTGTGCCCTGGTGCTGATGAGTTGAAATTTCAGGTGGCCAGCTGGCTCTCTGATAGGCTGAGCACATTGTGAATACGATGAATACGATGTGTCTCTGTTTGTTGTTTTGTGTGTATGTGGGGATTGTGAACAGTACAAGGCCAGTTCTGGCACTTCTGCTGCCCTAAGTGAGATTTGTGGATGCTGGCTGACGAGTAGCTGTCAAATGTCAGTGACGCACAACCCAGAAGCTGTCAGTTGACTCATTGCCCATCCCCCACCGCCATCAGTCAGGTATTGAAGAGGTGAGTACACGACTTGTGAGAAAGGGATTGAATGGGCGCCTAATATGTTTCTTTCAGGGCGCCAACTTACACAACCAATGCAGTGTTTTACTTCTGGTCACACGCATGTCTGCACCCCAAAGAGATAGATGGTGTCCAACTCATCCACCAAGGTGACCGTCTTACGTGCCTGTGCCAGAAGCCGGCCCTGGTTCTGTATGTGGAACAGCAGCAATAGTAGACTTCACACACCACCAGAGTTCAGTGCTGATGCCAAAACATTCTCAGAGAACACCGAGCTGGCCATGGTCACAGCAATAGAAGCCTCCAAGCAAACAGAGAGACACGGGAGAGGTGCGTTCTCTCTGGCTATCAACTTTACACAGCCTCCCTCACACAGCACGCTCATTTACACACACACACACACACACACACACACACACACATATATATATATACACTAGTTTGTTTGTGCAAGTGTGTGTATATATATATACACACTTGCACAAACAAACTAGTCTCTGTTAACTTGGTTTCAGCAAAGCCTTGTCAACCCAGGCTACACAAACAGGCACAATAAACCCACTGTTCTGCAGTGAGCTGCGATGCATCATGTCTTAAACTGACGGGACCCTGTACAGATTTACCTCTGAGTAATGAGGCTGTTGAATGGGACTGATAAATGAATACTCAATGGTTGCCCAGGCTATCTGCACGCTCCGCTTTTTGCACTGTCACCTTCTTGTAGAGGTGACCTAATGCACACACACTGTACTCTACACACACACACACACACACACACACACACACACACACACACACACACACAAACACACACTCATCACACATAACATGTACACACAGGCTTACTGATGCAGTACACACACATACCCACACGCTTTCAAATTCCTTACATTCACTGCAATTGCTGTTTATTATCTGTTCTGTTGCCTGGCCAGCTTTAACCCACTTATTCGTAACATAAACTTGAACTATCTTGTGCTGCAGCACATCGATCCAGTACTTGTACTCCTGGTAAATAGCCACGCTATTGTCATTAGGTATGGATATTTGTTAATCATTATGTACGAATTCCTTATGTTATAAGCCTTGGTTTTGTGTCTTTATTTCCTATTTGACCTTGTTTTTTATGTTTGCAATGTAATATATTTATTTCTCTTTTGCAATTTAAATTGGTATTTGAAGATCCTGCAAATAACAGGATTTTTTAACACTGGGAATTCCAATTATATTTGCATTTAATGCTATTTCTTATACTCTTAGATAAAAAAAAAAAAATCATGTTCAAAAAGAAAGTGGTCCAAAACATTTTCAGAAATGATGAATGTGGTTAATAGACTTTCCTATTTCTAAGGTTTCATGAAAGAAAAAGTACATCTCTAAACCCCTATTTGATTATTTTTACTATTTCCTTGCTTTTCTAATCATTTAACTGCTTCATTGACTATGCAAAAAAATGTGAAATCTTGCATCGATACAAAAGGAGCTATGTACATTAAACGTGACTATGAGCCGGCTTTTTGCCTATTCATGATATATTCATGCTATGTTGGAAAAGGGCCTATAAGAATGATAGAGATGGTCTACACCACGTGTAAGAAGAATGTAAAAAAATCAATTTAATTTGATACTTTGACAAATAGTACCATTATCCAAAGTCTAACACGTCAGTCCCAGATTGGTTGTGCATGTACATGTGCACAGTGGGGGTGTGTTGGGGAGATTATACAATCATTAAAATAGATTATAGTGTGAGAGGGAGGAGGCTGTCTACAGATTGTAGCCTGACAACGAGTATGTACCGCTCCAGTGTCTCTCTGTTCACCCATAGACAGACCAATATGGAGGGTCATCATCATGTCGCGCTGCATAGAGCCTGTATCGTTTTGGCCATGGTCAGCCAGGTGTTCTCCGAGACTTTCCACTTTCTAGCATCACGACCGAGCTCTGGCGGTGAGTGATATCTACCGGACTGCTGTTCCATCTCTGTGCTACACTACCCTACTGTGAAGACGTCTGACACTGAGTGTTAACAAACGAATTATGAGAACAAACAGTGCATTGTTTGGTAGTGGACAGTGTGGATAGAGCGCATATTCTGGACAGTGTGTCTTTACATTTACAACACTTGACAAACCAACGATGAATAATCATCTAGTGATTTATGTTGATTTGACGGCAGAATTTTATTTTACTGTAAAAAAATCCCTATAGTGAACTAGTGCTTACTATGCATACAATTATAAGATAATAACTTTGTAACTTTGTGAGTATTTTACCCAATATGCCCTCATCTGTCACCATAAGGTTCCATGGCGGTAACAACCGTACATAATGTTATGCCACTGTGAGTTCACCGCAAAGTAAAGAAAGACCTTTGGCCGACCAAAGGTCTTTCTTTACTTTTCTAAAGGATATTTCTAAAGGATAATGACTTTTACAACACAGCACTGGGTAGAAGCCAATGATTGCAGTATTTCTTTATCTGCATTTGACCAGCATATTGTTGATGAAAGCTATTTACATATGTATTAGTGGAATAGTTGTGTGTCCACATTAGTGGTGAACATTATCCATTTGGACACACAACCCTCAACAGTTGTTTCCGTCTGAGGCACTCCTAATAGGGATGTCATACTTAAGCTGTGGAATATTTCCTATGATAGGGGGCAATTACAAGTCTAGTTAATGTTGCCCATAGGGTAGTATGGCTTGGTATTCATACTATAACTTAATTTCCACATAGCCTATACTGGCTTTACATTGTAACTTTATAGTCTTGATGTGTGGTGTCCATAGTAGGAACTACAGAATACCTGCTAAGTTGACTGAGAACACATTCTTACATACAGCATTGGCCTGATAGCAGTTAGGGTTAACTGCCCTGGTCAGGGACAGTGTTCGTATAACCTGTCGGCTTGGAGATTCGATCTAGTAACCTTTCAGTTACTGGTCAGAGGCTCTAACCCTTACGCTACCTGCTGTCCTTGGTCTCAGCATCAGGCTGTTCTACTTTACTATAGTACATGGATTATAGAATGTACCAAATATCCAATGCCTCTTCTCCTTAGGTCTGTTCAAGAGCACTCTGGGTAATGTCTCTGAGACTTTTCCTCTGGAGGTAACCATGGACGGCTGGGCAGACCACACCTGGATCATGCTCTGCATTTGGAACACTGCTTGGCTCCTACATTCTCTCTTCACTGTGTTCCAGAGGTAGAACATCCATCTCCATCTTCAGAGACACCATTCTGTTACAGTGTGTCCCAAATAGCGAAACAGTGCACTACTTTCGACTAAGGTCTATGGGTAGTGCACTATATAGGGAAGAGGTTACCATTTTGGATGCAGATACGGTGTTGTTATAGGTAAATGTGAAGAGGAAACAGGTTTTACAGTAACAACATATGTGTTTGGTTACTCGTGGCTTAGCACACATGGATGCCAAAAATGTCCTAACCTAAACTGATGAGGTTATACCGCACGTGTGATACAGTATATCACTATGTCGCGATTGATTTTGTCTCTACATATGTCTCGTACAGGAATGTGTCTGGTCCAGTTTCCTGCAACCCTGAGATTCACCCTCCATCTTTCTATCTGATTTGGACAGTGATCAACGTAGCAAAGATAGGTTGGTTGTTTCTCTGGGCCAGACAGTAAGTATTTTTTCATACAGTTAAAGGGGGTGTTTACTGTTTTAAAACCTCATTTTAGATAGTTCCTCATCTGGAAAGTAATCTATGGTTCAGATCTATTTTGACAGCATCCATAGTTAGATCACAATATATACTAAGCTGACATATGGAGTTTAGAGGTTGAATAACCTTTCTATATCATAGAGGGAAAAGGAATTAGATTAGATTCAACATTATTGTCAGTGAACAGTACAAGTACAGTACAACGAAATGCAGTAAGCATCTAACCAGAAGTGCAAATAGAGGGCAGAATATGTATAAGTACTTACAAGTGTTAAGTATAGGTACAGTATATAACAAGTGGAATGTGTAGATGTGCAATTAAGGCAAATAGAGGAAGGTGGTATTATGTATAGTATAAGTATTAGGTATAGTGTATTTTACAAGTGGGATAACAGTTGTTCAGGTACAAATGGCAATTTCTAAATGGCATACAAGATGTGCAAATGAGGCAAATAAAGGAGTAATGTAGTAAGGTAGCATGAGCAACCATGACGCAGAGATAGCAGCACTAAGGCCCTCGAAGTAGACGTGTGTGTAACAACTGTAAAAATGCAAGTACAATGGCAATACAAAATGTGCAAAGAGGCAAATTGAATGTGCAAGATGCATGTGCAACTGAAATGCAGGGAGAGCAGCGGTGAGGTTCCTGAGGTAGACACGTACCTGTAACCACTGAAAATTTCCATTATCAGGCTTTGCAAGGCAGTGTCAGAGTGTCAGATTAGTACAAAGGAGTAGTGCAACAAGATCCCTGAGAGGCGGGGGGTGTATGGTACGTGATGAGTCACAGAGTTCAGCAGGGTTACAGTGGATGGGAAGAGAAACTGTTCCTGAGCCTGCTGGTGTGGGACCAAAGAGACCTGTACCGCCTGCCTGGTGGTAGTTTGTGGCATGGGTGTGAAAGATCCCACACGCCCTGTGCAGACACCGTTTGCGCTGGAGGTCCGTGATGGAAGGAAGCTGGGCACCAGTGATGTGCTGGGCAGTTGTTGCAGGGCCTTCCGGTCGGCTATGGAGCAGCTACTACACTGTGGCGCAGTTTGTCAGAATGCTATCGATTGTGCACCGGTAAAAGTTCACAAGGATCTTGGACGACAGGCGGGCTTTCTTAAGCCTCCTCAAAAAGTACAGGCGCTGCTGTGCCTTTTTGACCAGAGCTGAGGTGTTGAGGGTCCAGGAGAGGTCCTCGGAGAGGTGGACACCCAGAAATTTGAAGCTGGACATACGCTCCACCTCAGTACCCTCAATGAGGACTGGGGCGTGACTGCAGTATTTACACTTCCTGCAATCCACAATGAGTTCCTTGGTTTTCTTAGCGTTGAGGACCAGGTTGTTGTCAGGGTACCATGCCGCCAGTCGCATGTCCTCTTCCCTGTAGGCTGACTCATCATTGTCACTAATCAGGCCTACCACCGTGGTGTCGTCTGCGAACTTGATGATTGTGTCGGAACAGTGTACAGGAATGCCGTCGTGGGTGACAGTGTTGAAAGCTGAGCTGAAGTCTATGAATAGCATCCTCACATAGGTGTTGGTTTTGTCCAGGTGGGTCAGGGCAGAGTGTAAAGCAGTGGAGATGGTGTCCTCTGTAGACCTATTCGACCGGTAGGCAAACTAGTAGGGATCCAGTGTTGGGGGGAGGCAGGACTTAATGTGGGCCAGAACTAGTCTTTCAAAGCACATGACTGTAGAGGTGAGTGCAACTGGTCGGAAGACATTCAGGCTAGACGCGGTCGACTGCTTCGGCACTGGCACAATGGTTGCGGTCTTGAAGCACGTTGGGACAACTGACTGTCTGGGCCAGTGACATGTTAAAGATGTCAGTAAAGACCTCGGCCAGCTTCCCAGCACATGCTCCGAGCACACGCCCTGCCCAGTGCAGACAACACTTCGGCGGTGGATAGTCTGAAAGGGGAGGAACGTCTCGGGAGAGTTCAGCTTTAATGGCTGGCTCTTTGTTGTCCCTGTCGAAGCGTGCGTAGAACCTGTTTAACTCGTCGGTGAAGGAGACATCGCTGGCTGTGGGGGTAGGGTTCTTTGACCGGTAGTCAGTGATGGTTTGGATGCCCTGCCTCATACGTCGAGGATCAGAGTTGTTGGTGAAGTGCTCCTTAATCCGCAGTTTGTGGTCATTTTTAGCCATCTTGATGCCCCTTTTCAGGTTGGCCCTGGATGAGCTGTAGGCCTCCACATCGTTGGATCTAAAAGCAGCGTTGTGTGCCTTTAGCAGTTATTGGACCTCTGTTCATCCATGGCTTCTGGTTGGGGAAGGTCTTTATTAGTTTATTGGTAGTGACATTGTTGGTACAGATGTTGATGTAATCCATAATGGTGGAAGCGTTTGATTCAATGTCCGTATGGGAGTCTAGGGTGGCTTGAGTGGCAAACAGACTCCAGTCTGTGCGCTGAAACTGGTGCTGTAGAAGTGAGTCTGACCCTTCTGGCCACACTTTGAGGGTTAATACTTGGGTAGTAGGAATAGTGAGAGATTGTCAGATTGACCCAGGTGGGGGAGGGGAATGCAAGCCTCTTGAATGTTTGTGTACACATGGTCCAGTGTATTGTCTCCTCTGGTGGGGCAGGAGACATTTTGGTGAATTTGGGAAAAACAGTTTTCAGACATAAATGACTGAAATCCCCTGTAATCACCAAAACACCACCCGGGTGTTCGGTCTGTTGTTTGCTAATGGCAGCCTGCAATTCTTTCATTGCTAGCTTAGCATTAGCATCCGGGAGTATATAGACTGCCATAACAACAATAGATGTAAACTCCCGAGGCAAGTAAAAAGGCCTGCATCTAATCATCAGGTATTCCAGATTGCACCAATGTATGAAGGTAACTTGTGTAACCCAGGTTCCTTTTCCAAGACGGCAAAAGACTTGCATTCATGAAGTGAAGCTTGTAGGATTCATGGAGGAAAACTGACGATGTCTTTGTAACAGTCTTTTAAAACTCAAACATTTGGATTTTACCAATTTTTTGTGAGAACCTGGTTTTAAAATGCATGCTATTCTCACAAACACTGCTGTAACTCAGCTACTTTCCACCACAAAGGCCAGAAGTACCCATATCCCATATCACATTTGCTGAAACTCTAGACATGAGAGCAAATATTGAAAGCAAGCATTCAGAACTTCATACACTGTGCAGAGGACAGTCGTGGAAGCCCATAAACAATACTCAGTGCGTCTTTTCAAGAGTTTTTGTGGATGGCTAACAATGCCATGGAGTGGTTTATATAGTTACAAGCGGACAATGCTGTTGCAGGGCTAGATTTAGGTAATAGTTTACCCAAAAAGGTTTGGGTAGCCTGGGAACTTTATAGCTAACATTCCACATTTGTTCTTCATGTACCAAGGATGTAAGCAAAAAAAGACTGGTACCCAGAGTAGGGTGACACTCTAAGCTGTAGAACATATCTTCCATAGGAACCAATGCCAAAAACATACTGTTACTAAAAGTTTAGCTTTTCAACTGACAGCTCGCCTAGACCCACACTGGGTGTGAACTCACGGTCCTATCAACACACTTGACTACCCTCCTTGACAACATTCCAATCATTTTTAGCTATATAGCACTGTGGCTAACATTGGATGGGATGTATGCTTAAATGGACAGATTGTGCCAAATAAAATGGTGTGTAAAACATTGATTTCCTTGCGTGCATGCGTGAACACAACAAAAATGGAACCATGTTTGAGTACAGTTTCTGCTGGTCCACAGACAACTTTAAGAGTGAGGTCTGAAATTGACTAAAGTTGTTTTAAAATGGTGAACATCTCCTTTTAAGAAACATATTTGTGAATTTTAAAACTATGATAGATTAAATGCAGCAGGATTATAAACCAAGAAAATTGACCATCCTTTGTTTTGTTTTTCAGTTACCTGCTGCTATCACTGTTTTTTAAATGGGTTATACCAGTTCATTGCTTCCACATGTTGTTTGTATCCTATCGAAACCTTCAACGCCATAGTGCCTGGCTGGCCATCAACAACCCCAAAGAACCCTGGTGGACCCGCTATCTGGTGAATTCCTGATCTAATCTGCATAACAACATTATGCTTTTGAGAAAAAGCGTCGCAATGAGCTTGGTGACTTCTTAAACATACAGGTCACAGGAGATCATGTGTTCTTGTGATCATTTGCAGCAATGTCCCGACTTTCCATAAGATAAGAAAAGATAAGAAAGTAACTGACTAACCTTGGTACAGCATGTCTCGTTTTATTATATACGCATCACATATCTTTATGATGGTTCCTCTAAATGAGTGTTGATGTTGTGTGAGGCAGACCCAGAATGGATTGGCGCTGTTTGGCTGGTGGACACTCCTGGAGGCATTAATCAGTCTGGCAGTGGTGATGCGATACCAGGCTGGGGTGTCTGACTCTCTGGTTAGCTCCTTGGTCCTTACACTACTCCTTCTGGGGATGCTCACCTGGTAATGACACACAATTACATAAAGATATACTGTATACTTAAGAAATGAAAGTTTCAGTGGCCATATTAGGACAGTCTTTCCCGCTGAGACTGAGACTGTCCTAATTCAGATGACATACACCATCGATGGGTTTATACTGGGGAGCTGGGGTTTAACTATAAACAACAATGCTATTTTCCTAACAGGTTTGTCTTTGAGAGTTTCATCTTCTCCAAGTATATCCGCTACACATTTACAGTCTACCCCGTGTTGATTGTGGGCCTGGGTGCCATGTTCTCCAGAGGATATTGTGTCCATGACCTTCCTCCTAACACAGTCTACTGTGGTAAGAATATAGATTTTAATAGAGGACAATGTGGGCCCAAATCCGATTTTAGCTCAGACAATGGAATTGAGGGCTGAGTAAAACAGATTTTTTTGCCCTGGGATTTTAAAAAAGATTGCAGAATAAAATTCAGGTCAGCGGGAAATACACTCACTGGCCAGTTTATTGGTAATCCCATCCTGTTTCTGGTTGGCCCCCATTGTCCATTTGAAGAACTTGAATTCTTTGTGGCATGGATTTGGATGCTGACCCATGCTAATGCGACAGTGGCTGTCAAGACCCTAGACGTTGAAGACGTTGTTGCACACACCATTGTTTTACTGCACTGTAATTTAACTGTTTGTAAACAGTGATTCTGGCAAATCTCCTTGGCGTCTTCTCATCAATGAGCTGTTTCATCAGCACAGGACTCTGATGACGTTTTGGGGTTTTTTTAACGCACAATGCACTGTAAACCCTAGATACTGTCTTGTCTGAAAAGACCAAGAGAGCGACTCATTTTTGAGATACAGGAACCGGCGTGCCTACCACTGACACTTATAGCACGATCAAAGTTGTTGAGATCACTGGCAACGCCCATACTAAACATTCTATCATAAACTGAATGCAGATAGATGCCTGTCAGATGCTTTATATCAATCTAAGTGACTCGCTTTCTGTATGCTTTTCCATTAACTTAGTAGTGTACCTAATAAACTAGCCACTGAGTGTATAGTGAGCAAACATTCCATACATGAAGTTGGAGTAAATCACGAACTGTTGCGTTATTCTGGATTTACTAAGACAATCCTCATTAATATGGACAGGAGAATCGGTTTCACATGATTTAACCTCCTAAGAAGCACATTATACTGTAATTGAAGCAGTGCCAAGTTTAAGCTAATTAAATGAATCATAATATTTAGATGTGTTAATTTAATGTGTGCGTTAATTTCATATATAAGTTACATAACATGTCATATTTCTTTTTCCAACTGCGCAGGATTTCTTATGCTGGTGGCAACAGTCCTGAACTGTCTTCGTTTGATTGCTACATGCTTCTGCCCAGATGAAACATTCAAGTGTTCGTCCAAGGAGTCCAACCTTAAACCCGACTATTGCAAGACTGTACACCAAACAGATAAAAAAGTAAACACAGGCGCTTTACAAACTGGCTTCAATAATCCTGTATTTTATAATAACTAAGACAAGATCATACAGTATCCTTAAGGACAGAAATTATTCTGACAGATGTGATCACTCCCAAAGTAAATTTCATATTTGGGGTGTGAAGACATTTGCAATTAATCTTGTTTTTTTCATTTCAAAACTGATCAATAACACTTTGATATATTTATAATGGGTTTATAAAGAAGATTACAAAAATTACCTTATTAAGTGTTACTTCATCAATTACAAATCCATTACTAAGCAGTTACATTGCATCTGTCAAACACTGCATTATCAGTGCCCTCTTGAAAAAAAACATGCAATACTTTCCCCCAGTAATTAGCATTTTACCAATGTACTTAAATATTTTTATAAGATTAATAACCCTTGTGTAACATCACTCAACCTTATTTTCAATTGTTGCACAGTTGAATATGAGTTCTCAGTTGTTTGTGATGCAATGGTGCTCCACTCCAGGAAAAGAAAACCTTGGGTTTTGACTGCACTACCAACTGAGTTACACAAGACCTGTTAAAGTGGGTAACAATTTGTCACCAATCCAATCAATTTATATTATTACAGCACTGGAGAATACATCAAACACATGCAATAACTTCAATTACTTATGCAATAACTTCAAAAATAGGTATTTTTAGGTTTTTACTCAAAACAATGTTTATAACCAAATGTATAATATTAGTGTAGTTCAACGCATGCATTTGCTTTGGAAATACAATAAAGAATATGTAAAGCAACAAGTGTTTTAGCCAATTTGTAGTTTTAACAAAGATGAACAGTATATAAATCCTGGACAACTGATGGATGTTTTGAAGCCAGAGCAACCATCATGGCACTTGGAAAAGAAAAAAAACATCCACTACCATTCAAAAGTTTGGGGTCACTTAGAAATTGCCTTTTTTTCCATGAAAAAAAAGGGGAAAAGTTTGAATAGGAAATATAGTCATTGATTAGGTTAGAAATAAATAATTTTAATTGATATATTCATTATGTCTATCAAATGTTTGTCAAAGAATCCTCCATTTGCAGCAATTGCACCCTTGCAGACCTTTGGCATTCTAGTTGTCAATTTGTTGAGGTAATCTGAAGAGATTTCACCCCATGCTTCCTGAAGCACCTCCCACAAGTTGGATTGTTTTGATGGGCAGTTCTTACAGTCCGTACCATATGGCAAGCTGCAACCACAACAGCTCAATAGGGTTGCGATCCAGTGACTGTGTTGCCCACTCCATTATAGATAGAATACCAGCCGACTTCTTCTTCCCTAAATAGTTCTTACATAGTTTGGAGCTTTACTTTGGGTCATTGTCCTGTTGAAGGAGGAAACTGACTCCAGTCAAAGCGCCGTGCACAAGGTAAGGCATGGTGTTGCAAAATGGAGTAAAAGCCTTCCTTCTTCAAGATTCTAATGATCAATTAGCCTTTTAAAATGATAAATTTGTCGTAATGTGCCACTGGAGCACAGGAGTGATGGGTGCTGATAATTGGCCTTTGTATGCCAATGTCGATATTCCATTAAAAATCAGCCGGTTCGAACTGCATAGTCATTTAGAACATTAACAATGTGTACACTGTATTTCTGATCAATTTGATGTTATTTTAATGGACAAAAATCTTTCTATCTTTTCTTTCAAAAATAAGGCTATTTCTAAGTGACCCTAAACTTTTGAAAGGTAGTGTATATTTTAAGTTATACCAAAAGCATGTATTGATGTTTACATTTATTTTTCTTACCTTCATACATTTGTTTTATTACCTACAACTTAAAGTGTATATATACAGAACTGTGCATACGTCTTAGGCAACTGAAAACTAAAGCCATTTATTTGGGTAGTAAGTATCTATTTACATATACAGCTCCGGAAAAAATTAATAGACCACTGCACCTTTTTCTTTCCTTTCCAAAAAAGTTGAAAAAGAAGGATTTGAGTGAGGAACAGAAGGGTTAAAATTAAGAGACCACTGTAAATTGAACACTTCTGTTCCTCACTCAAAGCTTTCCTTTTCAACTTTTTTAGAAAGGAAAGAAAAAGGTGCAGTGGTCTCTTAATTTTTTCTGGAGCTGTGTATATACATATATCTATACATATATAGAAAGATACAGATAGACACAATTAACCAATTTGGTCCCCATATTTAACTCATTCCCGTACCCCTCCAGAGACCTTTATTGGCAAATGCGTCTAGAGAAAAATGTGTATTACATTTCAAGACTGCCCCATTGAAGACAAAGACACTCAATGGTGAATACACAGCATCAGCAAGCCAGGTTTTATATGTTGCTAAATAAATAAACACATTTGCAGTATTTTTATAGATAACAGAATATTTCTTCTAAAATTATTTGAAATTAAGACACAGTAGCTTGATTTGTGTGATCTTGAAGGTGGGCTGTTATACCACAGGAAGTTAGCGATTGCTATACTAAGGTTTGTTGTTCACCTAGCCAAGTAGGGTCTTTTACTGTTTTAATTTTAATTATTTTTTTAGAATTTATTTTTACTTGGATATTGTGGGTAACTGTGGGTAAATAAAGCAGTAAAAAGTCAGATTTTATGTGTTTTAATTTCAGTCTGTAAGGCAACAAAAGGTTAACATGGAAAGGGGGTGTTGACTTTCTATACCCACCATGCTGTCACGGTTGGAGGGAGGCAGAACACAAGGCGCAGGGCAGGAGTGGGAAGTCATTCCTTTTATTACTCCTTAAATAGCCACAAAAACCAACAAAATGAGCAGATGACCGCAAGCTGTAGCACGACTAGCATAAACAATGAACCACACCAAGTGTGGGAAAACCGGAACGTAAGTAGGCTCCCCGATTAGAGGCAACGCAGTGCAGCTGCCTCCAATTGGGGAGCACCAAAATGGCAGCACAGAGATGCCTAGAGGCCTCCAGGCACATAGAGATGACTAGAGGCCCCCAGGCACAAAGAAATGACTAGAGGCCCTCATGCACATAGAAATGACTAGAGTCCCCCAGGCACAAAGAAATGACTAGAGGCCCCCAGGCACATAGAAATGACTAGAGGCCCCCAGGCACATAGAAATGACTAGAGGCCCCCAGGCACATAGATATGACTAGAAGCCCTCAAGCACATAGAAATGACTAGAGGCCCCCAGGCACATAGAAATTACTAGAGGCCCCCAGGCACATAGAAATTACTAGAGGCACCCCACCCAGGACCTGACATGCTTGGTCACAACTTATTGCATTTTCAACAAATTGGAGTAAGAATTTGATTTTACAGTTTTTGGCCAAGATACAGATTACAGTAGCCATTTATTAATGAGCTTGCTGCCACTTTCCGACAGCAAACTGCTCGATTATTTTATTAATTTAGTTTCAGGTAAGCCCAACACCACAACTGTTTTCAGCTATTCATCTAGTCACCTCATCAGTCACTCTAGAATGGTCCTGCAAATCTCATTACACATTCCTGGGTGATTTTCGGTTTGGTTTCACTATCCTGCTGGAATACCCACAACGTTTAATTTGAACACAAGGTTCTATATTGTTGAAAATACCCAACAGGTTGTTGGGTTAGGGTTATTCAACTAATGAGAAACTGAAATATTAAAGAAATAAGCGCAAGAGTGTCTATATATTTGGCAGCATCTAAGCGTTGTTGGCTTGAACGTTAGCTTTGTAGGTCCTTGAACTATCATCCCTCAATCTAGCCACGGAATAAAGTTGCATCACACCACCTTCTCATATGTCCTCAACGCAACTACATCCCCCATCAAGCATTTCTGTGAACAAGAGAAAAGGAGAAGCTGTGTCAGTCTATATTGGAGATGTTTACATGCAGGAGCCAGGATACACATTCAAGCATATATTTTGTCAGAGGTGGATGAGAAAAAAAATTCTATTCAAAGTGTTTAATGCAAAATGGTTGAATAGGCAAAGGTGTGTAGACTTTCTGAACAAGTTTTATTGCTGAGTTATCTGTCAAATTATTTAAACACAAATGCTATAATAAAGCACAACAATACAGGACCATTTGAGGAACACAGAAAGAAAAGAAATGAATCCTTACCGCTATCAACTTTCCGTCATCAGCTATCTGTCTTTCAATGGTTGTCTCTTTGCCATCCCAAGTCTGTTTTTGCACAAGTCTACCATTTTCAAGAGTAAAAATAGTCTGAAAATGAAAGGGAAGGATTTAAGTTATGTCCAATGAACCATGAATCCAAAATACCTGACTACAAAACACAAATATTAATCCCAACAAACCATTGTTTCCCGTCCGTCAGGGGTTGTTTCCTCAAAAGGCTTGTCGAGTTTGAATTGAATCTCAATAGTTTTGAAAGTGCTCTCAGATTTCACATTGATAATTCCTTGATTGTCCATTTTAAAGGTCAGATTGGGCTTGATGTAGTTTCCAATCTGTCTGGTGGCAAAGCCAACACCTGTATGACGAAGAGAACAAACAGTCAAGTTGGATCTATTGGCAGTATGACGTAGAGCAACCTAAATAGTAACTATACATAAAAATGATTAGCTCAATGACAGTTTGTTATTTTGTCTTGTTATTATACCTGTACGTCAACTACATAGTCCTACATACATACATTACATAGCCATACATTTAAGCAGTAAGGCACATGGAGGTATATGCCCGATATAAGAGCTTTTCTAAGGCATGACACACCACACGGTGTCTGGACACAGCACTTAGCAGTGGTATTCAACTCTTACCCTACGAGGGCTGAGGCCTGCTGGTTTTCTGTTCTACCTCCTCATTAATTGCACCCACCTGGTGTCCCATGTCAAAATAAGTCCCTGGTTATGGGGTTGCAATGAAAAAATGGAATGGAACTGGCTTCGAGGGCCAGAATTGAATACCCCTGACTTAACTGATCCACCCATAGCAGATTTGTGCGTAAGAACAGCACTTAGCCGTGATATATTGGCCTTATACCACACTCCCTTGTGCCTTATCGCTAACATATATCAGCCAATCACTACTCAGGATTTAAATAGCCCGGTTAATAAATATATTTTATCAATGTATTCAAGATTGGAGATCATAATACCCAAAATTTTCATGTAGTCATCAAACCCCTCGCTGTTCATCAATTTCCAGGTCCCCACGAACTTGTCAACCATTTTAAGTTATCCTAACTAGACTTTCTAGCTTACGTTGATGATTTGGATCCAATGATTTGAACTGATCAATCTGACCAGGGCATTCTATTTCTGCCCAATCACAGCCACAAACGTCACGGAATGGGTAGCAATAGCTTGCAAGGAATCAAAACTTCGTTTGGGTGAAAGGGGTTCCACAAACACATAGGTTAATGTGACAAGTTTATTTTATCTTAGCCTAGGCAGGATGTACAGGGTTCACAATCAGTGTCCATAAAACTACAGAAGAGTGTCAAATAAGCTACCCACGAAACGGCTAATGCAATCGAATCGCCGATTCGAACATAGACCGAACATAGAAGAGAATGATCATGCTTTTTGTCCTATTTTAATGTGCAATAAACTTGCTGAGTCTTAGGCTGATGCTGTTGCCCTTCCTAACTCCACCGGATAACTTTTTTTTCAGCAGATAGCACGGTAAAAATGAAATTAATTAGGGTTACAACAGACTATTGTGGTTGAATTGCGCCGTGCTAAACTACTTTCTTCTTCCTGTCTCTAGCTGCAAACACGCGCAGGTGCCTCTGGGATACTATAGTTTCAAAATAAAAGGAATGAGCGAACAACAATAAAGGCGCCTCATGCATTACGCCAAAATAAAAGTAATTTATAAAGTAAACTACTGTACGATATCTGATCACAACAAAAAGTTCAAATAACTAGACCATAAGAATTGTGAATATTCTGGGTAAACAAAAATACAGAAATCAAAACAAAAACAGAAACATACTGTATATCACTGTAAAATCCTATCATTTTTTTCTCTAGTTTACATCGATACCAAAATACAGTATATTTCAGCCTTCTATACACATATACTGCATGTATATGCTTATACAAGTATAATAGTTATCAGTTCATATGTGTGACACATAGTAATAAAATGTGTATTATCTATATTCCTAATATTTACGTCAAAATTCATATCAACAATGTGTTAACATACAGTATTAAAAGTATTTGGACACTGAAACATTTGTTGTTGTTTTGGCTCTGTATTCCAGCACATTAGTATTTTATCAATATCAGATAAACCATGTAGAAATTACAGCCCACTTTGTAGACATACTAGTAATTCATAGTACTCACACGCCTTTGCAACCCAAAGACATCACTGGACATTGTGTGTGTCCTTGGTGAAGCTCCGCAAGGCCTGTACTGCAGCCATTGTCAGTTCCTGCTTGTTTCTGGGCCTTTAGCTTGTAAAAGGCATACTCAACTGAATTCAGATCAGGTGATTTAATTGGTCAGTGAAGAACTTTTCTATTTTAGATCCTGAAAATTGACTTGGTAGCTATTGTAGTATCTTTAGGGTTACCTTATTAACTTCTCAAACCAGTTACATAGAAAACGGATCTGTTGTCTTGACTTATGGAATTCTCAAGGGAATTCATGGGATGACACAAAGTATATGGAGTGAAATGTTTGCAAAATAAGTTCTAGATTTCAGGATAATTCTTTCTGTTTTCATTGAGAGTTGACTTTTCAAGCCATTCTGTAGTTTTGTTCGCACTGTGATAGCTATCACAGTCAATTGTATTATGTTATAGCCCGTGGCCAAATGTAAATATTGATGTAGATTTTAAATTAAATGCAGAAGTAGAAAAAATAGAACACCCCATTCAAGTCAATATATTGTATGTTCTATTCATTCTATATCTACATGTTTGATCCTGTTTGGGCAACATCCAGATAACTGAAAAATTGGGCCCAGAGGATCATGTGTCCAATGCACCTCACTGTCCTCACCAACAGAGGGAAGCATCTCCATGTGTTTCCATTTTTTAACAATCCCTATGCAATGAAACTGGTTCTCTGACTTCAATAATTACAATTCTAAAAGTCTCAACACACTGTTGTCGAGGTTTAAACACTAACAAGTATAATTAGTCAACAATCAATGGGCTGAGTGTATAGCCCAACCTGAGCTTTTTCACTTCGCATTAACTGTCTGAACTTTCAGAAATGAAAACAGATAACTTAATATGAAAAAATCTAACTACTACTGTGTTTTCTCTTAGAAAAAATCTAACTACTACTGTGTTTTCTCTTAGAAAAAATCTAACTACTACTGTGTTTTCTCTTAGAAAAAATCTAACTACTACCCTACTACCCTGTTTTCTCTAATGTACTCTGAAACTATGCATTAGCACAAGCAGGACCCCACAAGAAAATTTATTGAACTTGAGACTTTATTGTATTGATACAGTATCTCACAAAAGTGAGTACACCCCTCACATTTTGCAAATATTTGATTATATCTTTTCATGTGACAACACTGAAGAAATGACACTTTGCTACAATGTAAATTAATGAGTGTACAGCTTGTATAATAGTGTAAATTTGCTGTCCCCTCAAAATAACTCAACACACAGCCATTAATGTCTAAACCGCTGGCAACAAAAGTGAGTACATCCCTAAGTGAAAATGTCCAAATTGGGCCCAAAGTGTCAATATTTTGTGTGGCCACCATTATTTTCCAGCACTGCCTTAACCCTCTTGGGCATGGAGTTCACCAGAGCTTCACAGGTTGCCACTGGAGTCCTCTTCCACTCCTCCATGACGACGTCACGGAGCTGGTGGATGTTAGAGACCTTGCGCTCCTCCACCTTCCATTTGAGGATGCCCCACAGATGCTCAATAGGGTTTAGGTCTGGAGACATGCTTGGCCAGTCCATCACCTTTACCCTCAGCTTCTTTAGCAAGGCAGTGGTCGTCTTGGAGGTGTGTTTGCGGTCGTTATCATGTTGGAATACTGCCCTGCGGCCCAGTCTCTGAAGGGAGGGGATCATGCTCTGCTTCAGTATGTCACAGTACATGTTGGCATTCATGGTTCCCTCAAAGAACTGTAGCTCCCCAGTGCCGGCAGCACTCATGCAGCCCCAGACCATGACCCTCCCACCACCATGCTTGACTGTAGGCAAGACACACTTGTCTTTGTACTCCTCACCTGGTTGCCGCCACACACGCTTGACACCATCTGAACCAAATAAGGTTATCTTGGTCTCATCAGATCACAGGACATGGTTCCAGTAATCCATGTCCTTAGTCTGCTTGTCTTCAGCAAACTGTTTGCGGGCTTTCTTGTGCATCATCTTTAGAAGAGGCTTCCTTCTGGGACGACAGCCATGCAGACCAATTTGATGCAGTGTGCGGCGTATGGTCTGAGCACTGACGGACTGACCCCCCAGCCCTTCAACCACTGCAGCAATGCTGGCAGCACTCATACGTCTATTTCCCAAAGACAACCTCTGGATATGACAATGAGCATGTGCACTCAACTTCTTTGGTTGACCATGGCGGGGCCTGTTCTGAGTGGAAGCTGTCCTGTTAAACCACTGTATGGTCTTGGCCACCATGCTGCAGCTCAGTTTCAAGGACTTGTCACTCTTCTTATAGCCTAGGCCATCTTTATGTAGAGCAACAATTCTTTTTTTCAGATCCTCAGAGAGGTCTTTGCCATGAGGTGCCATGTTGAACTTCCAGTGACCAGTATGAGGGAGTGTGAGAGCGATAACACCAAATTCAACACACCTGCTCCCCATTCACACCTGAGACCTTGTAACACTAACAAGTCACATGACACCGGGTAGGGAAAATTGCTAATTGGGCCCAATTTGGACATTTTCACGTAGGGGTGTACTCACTTTTGTTGCCAGCGGTTCAGACATTAATGGCTGTGTGTTGAGTTATTTTGAGGGGACAGCAAATGTACACTGTTATACAAGCAGTACACTCACTACTTTACATTGTAGCAAAGTGTCATTTCTTCAGTGTTGTCACATGAAAAGATATAATCAAATATTTGCAAAAATGTGAGGGGTGTACTCACTTTTGTTAGATACTGTATTTTATAAAATGTATCTAAATCTATTTGGTAAATAGACACTTTTCTTCTTTTTGCAGAGTTGAGAGACACTAGTTGGTTGTAAACTATGCATGATTTCTGAGGCCCTAAAACTAGCCATTGTGAACACAGTTGTTGAAAGCAATCTTATATGTTTAGAAAATTCCAGTTAAGAATAATTCACGACAATGGCATTTTTCAAGGTACAGAGACAGTCAGACAATATAGCCTGTGATGTACATGATAAGTTCATGATAATGACTAAAACCCTATACCTGACTAAAAATGCACAAATCTTTTCTACTATGAATTTTGGAGGATTTCTGGAAAACCTCATAGTTAATAATTCAGTAATATACTTTTAAATTCCTCTTAGCAGTGTGCAATTCGTATTGAGTAGTTTCATTGTATTTCATGCTTTTATGTGGAGCAAGGTATAATATATATGACAGATAAAATGGTTTTGAGTATAATGTTTCATTTTGTGTAAGAAGTCTGGGTTTTAGTCAACACGGTGTGGGTTTTCAGAGCTATGAGTCTGCTTTTCCAGAAGAGTGGTGAGGTCATTATGATGCTGAGTAGTTGTGAACCCGAACATTTAGATCCAGCGTGTTACATGCACTCATCCTTCTGCACTATGATTACGTTATAAAGGACAATCAATCAAGACAATATAAAGAGAACTCAGAACAAACTTCAGAATAATCTTTAGGAGCCCAAGGAAATAGAGAAGCAACACGTTACGTGTTTCTCATGATATATCGGATTTGGATATGAAAAAATAATTAACAATAATAATTAAATATGTGTTTTCTATATTTATTTGATAAGAACATTAATTAAATTACATTTCTCTAACTTATGCTTTCTGTTGTATATTACAAAAAGAAAACTTTAATTGTAACAATATTTGCTTAGAAGATTACATTTTATTTATGTTAATATGACTTTATGCTGAATGTGTATTAAATGCATCTGAACATCTCTTATTATCTCTAGCTGGATATATATATATATATATATATATATATATTTTTTTTTTTCTTCAATCAATTGCTAGAAATTTCTAAAAATGTGTTTTTTGCTTTGTCATTATGGTTTATTGCGAATGTCCCCAAAGAAGGCTGACACTTTCCAGAACATTCCAGGCAGACGGCCCAGCCCTGCCCCTCCCAGCTGCATCTCATCTGGACCTCGTCAAGGAAAACATAAAGAGATGCCTGGAGAGCATGTAAGAGCTGGAACTGTTGGAGAAGCAGGAAGCCTAGAGCGACAAGGAGCTGAAAAGCAGAAAGACCATGCCCCCTCCCCATCATTGCAGTTTGTTATGTTTTTGATCACTCCCTCACCCCTGCCCCTACCACTTCCATTGATGTTAATAAAACACCTACCAGGTGTTTTTATCAATTATACATCTAGTCTATAACACAACAAAATGTGAAAAAAGTGAAGCTCTGAACAATTTCTGGCATTGTTGGTAGTACGTATTGTACCATGAGATCTCATGTTTGTGCAGTTGTGTACAATACCTTTATAGTATTACATGCAAGGCCTTGTTCTCTCTCTTATTCTCCTTCAAACACTTCTCTATCAGTCTTTATGATTTAACAGTGGAGCCCAATGGGGCAGGAGGTCAAACAGAGAAATTACTGAGTCCACCATGTAGAAAACTAGAAAATATGTTCAAATCTTTATGGTCGTTTACTTCTCAACTCTGGTTGGCATTTGTGATTCACATCTGTGATCCACGATGCTACTCTGAGGTTATAGCTAAAATCAATATACTGACAATTGTCTGGTAAACTACACCACAACAGTTTGGCCAGTATATAATGTCAGTTGATATGAAAGATTTTATTGCTAGAGATTGCTTAAATGTGCTCAAAATCTCATTGGAAGCGTGATCCTCACACTCCCAGCTGTTCTATAATTTGTCTAGCTAACCAACTGGCAGCTAACTGGTAGCTCCCAGCTGAGGAGAAACACAAGGGAATATGGTCCAATTGAAAGAACTGACTGACTAAAGGCCTTGTAATAGTTTTTTTATTCTCCCAAGACTTTTCTCAGGGAGAAATATATGAATTTGCATTCTCAATTAAAAATAATTCTACAGGCTTTTGAAGAAAGAAAAAAACTTTACTTAATGCTAAAATGTCCTCCCACTCCTTCCCTCCTATTATTGAGGGTTCAGCTAAATTATCTTATCTGATTGACATGGCTGTGTGACAGCAGGCTTGGAGAAACACAAAAGATTGCTGTCAGTTATTTCATTTATATTATGTTAATGTGCTGTCCCCAACCAGAAACTTACTAAAGATCTCACTAAAGATTCAAAGAAATGCTTTATTATCTGTGGTTCACCATGACACATGCAAAATTGGATTTGAGTTCTGAAAAATTATACCTTTTTCTATATCTTTGGTAGTCCATAGATATCACAGGAAGAACAGATTCATTGGATAAGTAATAAAATTAATTAATAAAAAATGTATTCCTTTAATCTTGTTTGTTTATTCAGTTGTTTACCGCTTACAGTCCTTCAAAACTCCTAACACACATTTCCTGAATTATTACTTGTCATGGTTCTCGAGGGTAGCAGGACACAGGCGAAGAGGTGACTTATGTAAAGGTTCTTTAATTCCAAGAGACTTCTTTACAAGGCTTGACATAAATAAACAACATTGATCACAACATCCAACAATGACTCACAAGAAACACTAGGGCAGGAGGAAATTAAATAGGGACTTAACAGGGGGTAAACAGGGAACAGGTGACAAGCCTAAACTGGACAGGTGAAACCAATAAACAAAGGGGAACTAAACAGAACATAGAAAAGAAGAAACTAGAACTGAAAGACACAGAACATAGAAATGTAACGACCGGCACTGCACAGGTTTTAAAATGCTGTTAACGCACTTCTGAAAACTCACAGCATATTGACTAAAGCACAAATGTCTCACACAAAATGAAACACTATACTGAACACCATATTATTCATAATTTCAATTAAAATTTGCCCTAAGATGCCACAAAAAAGGAAAAAATACAATTACACTGAATAACCATTGCAATTAGCCTTTTAAAATGATTAACTTGGATTAGCAAACACAACGTGCCATTGGAACACAGGAATGATGGTTGCTGATAATGGGCCTCTGTACTGTATGCCTACATCGATATTTCATTGAAAATCAGTCGTTTCCAGCTACAATAGTCATTTATGTCTACATTGTATTTCTGATCAATGAACAAAAATTTGCTTTTCTTTCAAAAACAAGGACATTTCGAAGTGACCCCAAACTTTTGAACAGTAGTGTATGTATACATTCTGCAAAAGCTTTCCTGTAATAATGTTTTTCTTTCATAAGCTCAGTCCTTCTCCATAGTCCTGCAATTGATACTTTTGAAAAAGTTTATTGATTGAATACAACCGCCTTCGCTTATTCTCAATAGAATCTTATACCAAGGCCATTTCCAAATATTAGTCATCCAATCAAGGATCACAGAATCAGACATGGTTTTGTCATGGGTTTCTCTGTTGAAAAGAAAAGTGTGTGTGAGTGGGGGAGTATGTATGCCACAAGCTTTTCTCCCTGTTCTGGACCTCATCCATTCTGAGGATGTTAGCCTGTTTATGAATAAGCCATTATTGTATTATTGTATTATGTACATAAAACAGTATGTACCTAATGATGGAGTCCAATCATGTTTCTTTGGTATAACAAAGGGTGTTCCACAAGGATTGATTTTTGGTCTTGTTGTTTTCACTGTTTTCATTAACATGAACTTCATTGGTTTATCTGTAAAATATTGTGTGTTTCATCTTTACGCAAATTCAACCGTTGGATATGGTATTGTCTTCACTTTTGACCAGGCTATTTTTTTCAGCTTCATTCTGCCTTTATTGCCTTGCAAAAAGCCTTTCTTAACCTAAAAATGTTGGTACTTAAATGCAGGTATAGAAAAGTATATATTATTTTCCAAATCACATAAAATCTGATGTATTCTTGCACAGTTTTATTGGGTTAGGTCCCACTATATAAATATCTAGGAATCCGGATTAATGACAGGCTTTCCTTTAAAAGCACATCAAAGTAATGCATAGACCAATGCACAGGCTCTCAGGGATGAAGGCTCAGTTTGGAGATCCCTTCAATGTCCACCAGGTAAGGAAAATAAGCATTTCAGTTTTTGGCAGCTCACTTTGGAATAATGTCCAAAATAATTTAAAATCAGATGAATTTGGGCCTTTAGGGGAATTCACAGAGATGTTAATTTAACAATGTGTTTCTGGTTTTGATTGTGTTTTCCATATTGTGTATTTTGATGTGGTTATACAAGAGCTCATCTCTAAGAGGGATATATGGCCTCTGCATAACACGCCTGCTCAAGTAAGGGTTAAAGGGAAAACGCCTCTGCATTTCCATCATAATGTTAAATTTAGAAAGGATTTGACCTTGATGAATTCATGATGACATTCCAGCTAGCGGAACAAGATAACATCAGTTCAATCAAAGTCACTTCTTGAGCCACTGGCTAATGTAACACTGAAGCAGCGATCATGGGTTCTGCAGCTGCCACAAACTGCCCGTTGGCTACATTTTGTAGTCCCACATAGTCTCAGGAATTCAGTGACCTAAACAAATGAATGAGCCCACTGCACACACACAGCCCACTGCAACCAGAGAAAATCCTCAAGGCATGCTGCCTGGTGTTGGCCCTTAGGGATGTCGAAACAGCCCGATTA
Source organism: Esox masquinongy (assembly GCA_016801175.1). Classification (NCBI taxonomy): domain Eukaryota; kingdom Metazoa; phylum Chordata; class Actinopteri; order Esociformes; family Esocidae; genus Esox; species Esox masquinongy. The sequence goes on from JACXGI010001608.1 coordinate 68,217, forward strand.
GTGAGATATCTTATTTAGCAGAAATGTGAAGTAAAACAATGGCAAGACGATCAAGCATGCTAAATTTGATCAGGATTTTTAAAAACTAATACTTTTTATCTGATTGATGTGATTTGGAGTTGTGGCATGAATGAATGACAGAATTGCAACAAAAAATTATTCTGTGAGCTTATCTATTGATTTATCACGGCAAACCATTGAACCACTGTGAGTAAACACAGTAAACCATTGTGAGCTTGGCAAAGTAACCAAAGATTTAGAAAGGAGAAATGACAATCAAAATGTTTTTTTCTTTCTCGTGTGTAACTTTGAAAGAAGTTTAAGTCAACCAGGATGCCTACTGCTGAAGAACAAACAAGTATCAAGAGCTAATATAGGCCTGTGGCAAAGCAGTAAGCGATGATCCATGCTACCTACAGAAAAGTATATCTTTCAAAGAATAAACTGTTTTGTGGGGTTGCTATTGTCGTAACATCAGCCGATTTACAAGTTAAGATTTGTCTCTATCCTTTTTACTATTACTTTTTAAAAGTTCTGACTCCAAAAAAAGCAAAATGTTTTTTGCTCCAACCCTCGATAACTTTAATCAACCAGAAAATTATCACAATCTGGTGAGAAACATTGAAGCGAAAACCTACAGAATGGTAGCTCTCCAGATGAAGGGTTGGAAAGCCTGGAGAGAATATACAGCATCAGGTTTATGGAGTCTACCAGGACAGAATCTTAACCTTGACTGACCATCCTCTAGAGTGTCAAAAGAGGTTGATTCCTTCTGGGATCACGTCTTGGGTATGAGACATAGGAATGATGAGAGAACATGAAAAACACATCAAAAATTATCAATGGCCCAGATAGGGTCAACAACATCTGCTGGATTCTGTTTTTATTAAGTAAACCTCCTCATACAGTCAATCTGAAACACTGAGCCTAACATGGTTTATATTTAATAAGGATGGGAGATAATCACTTTGTTTTTATATACATTATTACTTATCATACTACATGCATATAAAACATAATTTATGAATTGTTAAAAGCCCTTCATCCTGGCAGGCTTCCCACTGGACAGGACAACATACCACCATTACATACAGTTCTTTACACTATGGCCTTTTACAAATACTAAAAAAAAGATAGTCATCCTATTTCTTCATTCTGTGAGCATTCTATTCAATAGGCAATTTATTCTACAGTCAACATACTGTAACACATTGACGGATCCCTTCATCCCGGTTCGGTATTTTGCCAGGCTGAATAGAAGTGTAGCAGCACTAGTTTTCACATCATCCCTTATGACCTGATCTCCTCCTTTGTGCATTCTCTCCAGGTGTTTTTCTAGTTTTCATCTCTCCATCTTTTTCCACCTCTCCGCATCTTTCATTTGTCCAAGGTTGGTGTCTGTTTAACAATGCAGCTCCTGACCCTCTTCTGTATTCACAGAGTCAGAAGTTGAATTGGTTAAATGAGCTCATCATCTTGAAATACCACCTTGAAATGCCACCACCTGTGCCATAAAATTTCTCGATTTTCAGGGGCACAGCTGGTCATTATCAACAGCGCAGTCACACGTGATCCAGTACGGAATACCAGTGTGGGGTCTTGAGGAAGGTGGCAGAGGTGTTAACTAGTACACAGACAGACAGTTACCTTTACAGACAGGGCTCCTGTATTGTTAGTGTTGCAGATGAAAAAACCTTGGCATTCAAACCTCATGGTTCAAGTTTGCTCACTCCCTGCCAATTAGCGTAGTATATGCAAAAAAGAAAATCTGAATTAATTAATCCCCCGGCGCCAACACAGTAATTAGCCTATAATCTAAGAATCATGGGATTCCACTGTATTTAAAATAAACCCCCAACATCCAGATGTGATGTAGGAACCAACGCCAACAGAGAGAACAAGAGAGAGACAGAGGAGAAAACAACAGGGTAATTAAAAATATAAATTAGTCTGGGTTTCTTTACAGAATTAATTGGAGTTTGTCTGGATATTTGGCACACGTGAAGTGTTGACAAAGCCAATGTTCCAGGACCTTCACAAACCAAGAAGGAACCTGTTGAGTTTAATACAAAATCATTGGATTTCTTTCACTAATTACCTATCACCTGTAATGAACAAATGGTGTTAATAACAAATTGTTATTGTAAATTCAATCTCTGCTGGTGTTATTTGAGTCATGTAGGCTAGACATTTTTGAAACATCAAGGCATTTCATTGACAAAACTAAATGTTTAAGATATGAATCTGAGACAACAAATATGGAGGTGATATTGCCCGAAGCAGCTTTGTTTTGTTCCAAAATGGTGACTCATCATTGAACATTAAAATGCCAAGCCCAGGTTTGACACTTAATCAAGTTGTAATCTTGTAATCTTCAACCTCCCAGGGGGTGACATTTTGGTCTTCTAGGAGGTTGCAAATGCACACTGAATACTACAAACTTCAACAGATAATCTTCCATAACACTGACTTTACAAAGACTTTCACATATGGTTTGAAATGATTGGTTTTAATGGTCATAATTGTTATCATAATAATACATGGGAATTTCATTGCACTTTTCAAGAACCCTTTCTGATAGGAGAACCGAGACAGAAATCTAGAACCCTCTAACTTCAATTCAATCAAACCTCTGTTGCAGTGTCAACTCTGTGATTTCATTTAATGTATATTACCATTCTTAATTACAGTCTAGCCTTTACTAGCCTTTCCTCCGATGCTAATCTAACAAAACAAAGACACCTTACTGCTAACAAACCTTACTGCTAATCTAACTAACAAAGACACCTTACTGCTGCCACATTTTGTCTGGTGGAGAGAAAAGGCGATGGTTCTGATTAATGGAGTGGAACAGAATGAAACAGTCACGGCATTTGATGCACTGCTGTAGGGTAGAACTCACAAGATAACTAGAAGCAAAAATTGCAGAGGTTGGCCTAGCAACAACGGGGTCGTTCATAACATACAGATCTACATCGCAATTAGACTTTGTCCAGAGGGTTTAGACGGCATTCCATGCCTGTGACGCATCGTTCCACACAGTTATTTTTGATTGTAGAAGATTAGAGGGAGATAGGGCCCTTAAAACACTCGGACACGTACTCACGGAAGTGCCCACCCCAACACCCTGTAACCCGTTATGAGCGGTGTCCGGGACACATTGTGCTTGGGAGAAAGCACCGTTCAGATTAGAGCTCTTCTGTCTACCATTTTCATTCAGAGGGAGTTGAGAGAAAGCTTTAGTGGTCTGTAGGTCAATAACCACATTGGTATCATGGCAAGACAGGAATGTCATTTTTAAAAATAGTGTTATGTAGTAATGACCACTGCATTGAATCTGTTACTGTAGATTTCCCATTTGCTTTACAATAGCGATTTGTTTTACTAACTATTATGCCAAAATGCTGTTTATTCTTTATTGTGGACTGTAAGCAAATTGTACAGCCACGGTTTACAGCAGAACATTAAATTTACAATGTTCTTGAGCGAGTGTTGCCTTCTGGGTGATTTCCCAGTCTGACAGCTCGTTTTGGTTGACAGAGCTCTGTAGTGACAAGCGGTGACCCTCCGCGCACACCGTTTCTAAAGTATAGGACCTCAGATACTAGACACAAGGTCAACAAGGCCAGTACAACCGACACAGCACCGCAGCAATGTTTCAACTGCCTGCCTACCTGTCACAAATATGAATGAGTTTGTGTTCTCTTGACAGGTTCGGTTGAGGAAAGTAACTATGAAATGGACAACTCAAAGTTTTGAGTGCTAAATATATTCCGTATATTCAGGTTTGTTCCTGTTTTTGAGAGATGCCCCTGACTTTGGCACACTGCTCAGGCCGTTAGCACTTTGTAGGTATGTTTATAGTCAGTTCCTAAGCTACAGAGCAGCCAGTGGAGGAGCTCACCGAAGCTAAATAACAGCACAGCAACATTTGTACACCTTAAGTTCATGTACCTCCAAAATACTAGCTCAAAAGTCTTGTTGGTTTCCTACTTCTAAAAATAAATAGTAGTGGAACACAAAATTACTATTGGCATCTTTTTCAGTCCAAAGCAATGAAAAACATCACAAATATTAAGTTTGTTATTACTTAGAAAGTAGAACCCGGGCTGAATCAGCAATCTAAGATTTAATGTTTGTTTTTTATGAATCCAATAGATAAAATACATGCTCCTAAAAATGTTCTCAAAAGAGAAAATTAAATTTGTGTCAGATATGAAGTCACCTGCATTAGTAGGATTTGAGCCCCCAGATTGATGGCCCCCTCAACACCTTTCTGGCATTTGACCTTGATGGGTGATTACATTCATTTTGTTGTTTTTTTAGAGCGATACCTCAGGCTTTTCTCCCAAAAGAGTCAAGGGATCACCCCAAGCAGAACGGTTGAAATTAGGCAATGTCCTTCCTTCAGTCTAAAGCCCTTCAACAACTCATTAACAATTTGAATTAAAAATTGTCTGTTAGTACTAATTAAATTATCACTATGAAATTAGATATTGCAATGTGTGTAAGGTATCCCTCGCAATTATTTAAATATATTTGGTTACAACAGACATGATGATTGAGAAGCAGAAGATTACATTACATAGAGTTAGAGATGAAAGCATTTGAAATTAGTGAACAGATGATTCCATTGTGTAAGACAAATTTTTCACCTTTAAAATGATGCAAAACAAAAACAAACCATATGGCTCTATACTCTATAGTGTATAGTGACATAATTTCAACGATTTCCACAGACAGTTTTACGAAAAAATATTTGCTTGAAGAGCAGTGCTGTTAAAAAGTTGGAAGTAAATTAATTGCTTATGTGATCAAATCTTCTTAAATCTAATATATTAGTTGAAATTACAATTCAAAGAGTCTGCAGAAAGGATGTTTTGACATGATACACTGAGTTTTAATTTTTGGATGTTAGGACAGTAAATGAACACCTAATAACAGAATTAAATCACAACTCCCTTATCTTCACTATACAGAAATGCATAACCATGAATATGTAATGGCACGTATCTTCAAATCTTCAAACATGCCATCCAAGTGGGAGAATTAACATGCTAGTAATAGTGTACAATACTGACATAGTGAAGGGAAATTTTACACAGAAGTTCATACACACACTTTGCCTGAAGAAACTTGAAATTTTCAACAGCAAACATTTTTTGATGCCTGTTACGAACTCTGCGGCTCTAGCAGTCTAGGGTGGATGGTACAGAGACCCGTAACATAAAACTCATGCAAGTCAGTATAGTGTAAAGGCACAGTGAGAACAAACGACACAGACAACTAAAGCTACCGTCAAACATAAAACGTTTATTACAAACACAAAACGTTTATTACAAACACACGGTAAAGGGGTTAGGAAAAATGGGCTGAGCTGGACCCAAGAAATGAAATAATATAGTTCAAACACCCCTAAACTGAACATGCCTGCCTTAGCTGTCTACTAACCAATACAAAAATACAGTGGGTTGTCTGCTCAGTTCTGACTAGTGTTTTTAGAAAGTTTTCCTACGGGTTGTGTATGCCCAAGGGCGACTTGCTAAAAACCCCTTTTCCCAGGGATAAACAAAAACACAGGTTGAACAGAGACTAAACAGCACACAGCAAACAATTGACTAGATAACACCAAACAAAACACCACAGCAATACATACTCACATGAAACAGGACAAAGTGAGATGTATGTGCTAAACTAAGTGATGTATGTATGAACAAAGTGTCTCTCTATCAATAAGGGTATGTATCTCAAGAGCGTCTGTGTCCATGAGGGGTAAAGCAAAAGAGTCTCCCTGGGAGAACCAACTGACTGGGTCTTTAAACCAGGGATGTGTGATGCGATTGGGTAATGGAAACCGGGTGGTGCAATTAGGAGGGGTGTCCACTGATTCGTCCACCTCAGCAGTCAGGCAATGCACTCATGACTGCCAGGTGGGAAACACCAACGAGCACAATCAGGAACATAAGGGACACCTGGGGAAACGGCAGGAGGGGAAAAACACAAACGCACATACAGGGTACCTGCATGCGTAACAATGCCTTTAAAACCACACTTCCTTTAGACTTACAAACAGCACCTTCAGAATGTATGCATTCAGAATGTATTTCATTTATGATTGATAAATGTATGCTTTTTGCCATGAACCTACACACTACCCCACAATGACAAAACCCAAAAACTTTTTTTGTCATTTGTGCCAATTTTTTGAAAATAACGAATAAAAATATCTCATGTACATAAGTATTCTGAGCTTTTATTCTATACTTTGTAGAAGTGCCTTTGTCAGTGATCACAGCTTGAATCGTCTTGGGTATGCCTCCACCATGTTCGCACTGGATTTGGTCAGTTTCTTCAGTTTTTCCTGGTAGGTCCTCTGAAGCACTATCAGATTGGGTGGAGAGTGTCGGTGAACTGCGGCCTTCATGTCTGCCCAAAGATCTTCAAAGTACAGGCTTTGGCTGGGACACTAAAGGACGTTCACAGACTTGTCCCAAAGCCGCTCCAGTGTTGTCTTGGCTGTGTGATTCGGGTAGTTGTTCTGCTGAAAGATTCATCATCTTTGTTCGATCACGTTTTCTTCAAGAGCCTCTCTAAATGATGCTCCTGCCATCATGCTTCAGCATAGGGACGGTGTTAGCCATGTAATGAACGGTACCATGTTTTCATCAGACGTAAGTGCTTGGCATTCAGTCCTAATTATTTTGGAGTTATCAGACCAGAAAATATTGTCCTTATTCTCTCAGAGTCCTTCAGGCGTCATGTCATATGTCTTTTATCCAGGAGGGGCTTCCGTCTGGCCACTCTACCATAAAGGCCTAACTGATGGAGTGCTGCAGAGATGGTTTTGCTTCTGGCAGTTTCTTCCATCTCTGTGGAGAAACCCTTAAGCTCTGTTAGAGTGACCATTGGGTTCTTGGTCACAATCCTGACCAAGGCCCTTGTTGCCTGGTTACTTAGCTTTTCGGGGCGGCGGGGCTCGAGGAAGAGTCAAGGTGGTTCCTAACTTCTTTCATATCAGAATGATGGTCCTGGGAACTTTTACTGAACTATTCTAGCTCGATCTATGGAGCGATTTTCTTGTACTTCATGACTAGATTTTTGCTCTGACAAGTGTGGGACCTTACAGATGTATGCTTTTCTAAATCATGTCCAATCGATCAGCTGAATTTTCCACATGTGGACTCCAATGTTCTCCAAATATCTACAAGACATCAGGATGAAAAAAAGTTAGAGAATGGATCTGTGATCAATTTGGAGTGTTATGGCAAAGGGTCTAAAAACGAATTTACATGAGATATATGTTTTAGATTTTCAATAAATTGGCACAAATTGCTCAAAACCTGTTTTCGCTTTCTCATGACTCATGATGGGGTATTACGTGTAGAATGATGGCAATTATTTTATCAATTAGACACTAAATCTGTGGAGAACACAACAAAATGTGGAGAAAGTGAAGTGGTCTGAATACTTTCTGATAAATACAGATGGGTGAAAAATGAGTTGAAAAACCTGAATGCTTGACCCCTACAGTGAAGGGGTCTGTTATGCCATGAGGGGCATTTTCCTGGCATGGTTTGTGTCCACTTGTCCCTTTAGAGGGAAGGGTCACTGCAAATCATTACAAAATTATTCTGAGTGATCACCTTTATCCTGTGGTGAAACATTTCTATCTTGATGGGAGTTGTCTCTTCCAGGATGACAACGCCCCCATCCACAGGGCACGAGGGGTCACTGAATGGTTTGATGAGTATGAAAACGATGTGAATCACATGCTATGGCCTTCACAGTCACCAGATCTCAACTCAACTGAACACCTATGGGAGATTTTGGACCAATGCGTTAGACGATGCTCTCCACCACCATCATCAAAACACCAAATGATTCTACAGCTCCGGAAAAATTTAAGAGACCACTGCACCTTTTTCTTTCCTTTCCAAAAAACTCGAAAAGGAAGGTTTTGAGTGAGGAACAGAAGCGTTCAATTTGCAGTGGTCTCTTAATTTGAACCCTTCTGTTCCTCACTCAAAACCTTCCTTTTCAAATTTTTTAGAAAGGACAGAAAAAGGTGCAGGTCTCTTAATTTTTTCCGGAGCTGTATCTTTTGGAAGAATTGCGTTGCATCTGTCCAGTAGATTTCCAGAGACTCTTAGAATCTACGCCAAGGTGCTTTGAAGCTGTTCTGGCAGCTCATTGTGACCCAACACCTTACTGAGACACTTTTTGCTGGTTTTCCTTTTTTTTGTCACCTGTCAGTATTTTTTGTCAGCCCATAACTATTGGTAATAGCCCCAGTTAACTTACATTGAGGGTTATTACTGTAAAATCACTAATAATTCAGCTATACGTTTGTTTAATTTGATGAATTTGTTGGCCTTGGGTGGTACAGCAGTATTACAACCACAATTGGGTGACTCTTAGGTATTCCAACAAAAAGAGACTCATGGGATTGTTATCCATTACACTGGTTAATTTGCGGTGTAAAAAATATCATGAATACAGTAATTTCAGGCTGAATATAGCTCATTACCCTGTTTTAGGTGGATCTAGCTCTAGACATGGAAAAAACAAAATAATTTTATACAAAGTTAACTAATTCTACGTTGTTCACGGAGGGACAGGATGCCTTCAATCGGAAGTAAAGACAAGTCTGCAGCCTCAAAAGCTGTCTCTGAGTTTCAGAGACCTGTCAAGGTTCTCTAAATACATCGAACCGAACCGAGAACCCTTATAATTTTCTATTTACAGTATGTATATTTGTTTTACCCTGTAGGCTAACTGTACTGTATGCGCTGTTACTTATGCCTATATAAAATAGTAAATAATAAGCTAATGGGTTCATATGGATATTGGCCAATAAATGTAAAGAACTTTCTAGGATGTAATTGTACTTTTTTTCAAGGACCTAAATGTTATACATTGCTGTTGGCCCTATATAGAGAAAACAAGAAACAGCATGCAAAAAGTGTCAAAATAAAGTGTGCATTACCACTTTTAGAATAATGCAATTTACAGTTTTTCCCAATCACATTATGGGAATTGAAAGAAATGTCACATTGTAAAATATGTCAGAATGCTTTGAATGCCATTATGTGTTGCTGAAACAAGCATATTAATAAAGTGTATGTCCGTGCCGCATTAACTTCATTCTCCTACACACTTGACCTGGGAAATTCCGGGTCAAAGCGACCCATTGGGGACCCCTGTCAGACCCCTGGGGGTTCTGAGGGCCCTTGGCTCAGAGCATGATGCACAGCAGAGCATGCCATTCTACAACTATGCAGCATTTATAATTGTTTTGGATATTTCTATTTATCCCAAAACTTGCATTTCTATTGAAGTGGTTTGAATGCCATATGTCCACTTAATTAAATTCATATCATGAACATTAAAAAATTCCTGGCAACAACAATTCACCTCAAAGACATTGATTATGAATGAATTTGGTCTGTAGTCTGAAAGGCATGTGGTCTGAGAGGCATGTGGACAATAATTTATGCTCAGCAGAGAAGCCTTTTCTGGCAGACAGGCAGCTTCTTTAACTCTGAGATCAAGGCTACAAATAAAAGAACGGCAAATGTATTGCAAGTTGTTTTGATGCCATCCATTCTCATGCAGCACTGATTCAAGTCTCATTTGGACATTATTTCCATTTTCCATTGAGTATTTCCATTTCTTTCCATTGAGTATGGAGTATCTCATCTCAAATCTGTAGGTTATCCTCCTAAGACCTGAGCTTTGATAATGTATGCATTTTTAATTTCTCTTAGCTATTTGGGATTAGTAGGACCTGGTAAGTATAATTTCTAAGCATTTCCTTTGAACAGGAAGTACTTTTTGAAAAAAAATGATGATGACATTGGGTTTATTTTACTACATAACACAATAAAGTCACCAATGTGTAACAAAGTAGAAAACTGTTCATTTCAACTGTTTTCATCAAAACAGAACATGTACAACTTTGCAAACAGTGTGAGTGAGTATATGTATGTGTGTGTGCACTAAGCGTGTGTGCATTTCAATGCCTGGCATGGCAACAAATAAGGGCACAACTGCTAATGACACATGCAGTCAAAGTGTTGTATTTATATACTGTACATCATAGTGTATACTGCATTTGTCAGTACCAGAGAGGTATTCAAAGATCAATAAGTAATGCATGTTACATGCACCAGCACAGCAGAATGAAGTACAACATGGTGCAGGAAGCCTAAAACATAGTGTCCTCATATGTGGACACAGGGTCTCAGGAGGTTAAGCATCTGTATAAATGATGTATGTATCAAGACTGTGTAAAATGTGATACATCAGGTATACAAATCAATTATGTTAGAGGGACAAAGGGAGGTTAGTCACTGTGTGTTATACAGTACGGTATTTATTTATACATTTATTGTACTAAAACAATCTTTTATATAGTACATAATTCAAATTTTAGCCATTAGACTACAATAAATCGGTGACTGTGCCAACTGCATAATAGCTCAATGAAGACATTCCAAGCAATTACGTATGTCATTTCTCATATCAGTGCACACTAACAATTGTAAATAACGACCGACGAAATGCTAAAGGAAAGGGACAATTTCACGCTTGGCAAAAGAAAGAAAAATAGCTTCCATCAGTGCTGACATCCCATTTCGGTTAAGACTGTGGGAGTGGGCGTTTCATTACAGTGGTGAGTTACGATTGATGGAAATAAAACCCATGCTGTCAGTCTTTACACCTTTCATTTCTTTCTCATATCTTTCCACTAAAGATATCTCTCAATCCATGATATTTAGCAAAACCACCTGGTAAATGCAACCAGTCCAAATCACCATATGTTAGCGATCAGCCATGAGGGCAGCCACACTGAAATCTTATATCAACTTATATCACAAATCTTCTAACTGATATGCATGTTCTTCTCCCACATGCAGTCTTTCCGAAGAATTTCATTTTCACGACATAACGAAAAACACATTTCCTGACACTCTCTCATCCTTTCCAAAGCAGAGTGATACTGACAGTCCTGTTCCCTGTTGTTTGTGTCATAGTAGGTGGTCTTCTGGACATCTGGGCCCATCGTTTTAGCCTTTCTTTTGCCTAGGGCGCTTTGTCACAAACCTTTTTTGTCATATACAGTGAAATTTTTTTGTTTACTCAGGGTCCACTGTTATTGTTTTACTGTTTTATTTAGTCCATCATTTGTTTGACTATTTTTATTTGTCCAGTGTTGTAATATATCTAGTTTTTTACGACCTTATATCACGATCGATGAGGCAGGAAACATCCATTTAAAGTTCTTTTGCACAAAACAGAACAGAAACCAACAAAAGGAGCGGCAGACCGCAAATGCTGTGCAAACACAACACAAATGATGAACCACAAACTAAAGATCAAAAAGGGCATCTTAAATAGGGTCCCCAATTAGAGGCAATGCGGGGCAGCTGCCTCTAATTTGGGACAATCAAAAACAGCAGTACAGAAGTGCCTACAGTAGAAGCACCTCTGTGGGCAGGCCCTGGCTGTGACCCCAGGCGCACAGAGATGCCTAGAGGCCCCCAGCCAGGACCTGACACCTTAAGTTTATTCCTATTTGTGAAGCACTTTTAAATGTATTCCCTGTAAGGAAATTGATCCCAAGCACAACCATAACATCTGCTTCAAATATACTCTATTGCAATCTGCATTTTTGTGAACGCTACACTACCATAAAAACCTTACTTGTTCTGTTACAGTACAATTACTCAAACCTGACGGGAAGCCAAAAAAATTACTTTGGGTCACACTTGAACTGTAGTTTTCTACAGAGCATGTGCTTTGGCTTGATTTTGACAATGGAAAAGTATTTATTTGCATGACGTGATGATCGTAAATGTTTTGTCTATAATACAAAGCAGCAACATCACAAACAAAGCCGTGCACATGGAATGGCAAATCTAGTACCAATGAGTTAAGAAAGTTTCCAAAATGTTTTTTCACTTAATTTAAATATTTGCTTTTATTTTAATTTTTTTAAATACATAAATTATTTCCCAGAAATTACATTTACATTAATTATGCTCTTTCAAATATAGCGCTATTGCCTGAAAAATAACAGAACGTTTTACAGTGTTGCTTCAAAGTTTGAATATATTAAACTCTAGAGTAACATCTGGGAAAATGAAATGTGGACTTTCACAAGTAATTCACATATGGACCTATTGGTTCGTTATGTCATTTCCTTTTCTCCATTTCTTCTCGGCACACAAACTAATTCTCTTCAGTAGACATGCTGAATGGTACCCATTGCCATCTTAGCAAAACTGACTAAGAAGGAGGCACCTCACTATGGAATTCACTCCCCACAGAGATAGTCTCTGTATATCTTTTCTGCTCTGTCACTTTTTCCCCCTGCAAGCCTATTCTCCATGGCTGGCTGACCAGATTGTGTGCTGTTGGGGGTACTCAAGGAACAGAGTTGAGCAACACTGCGGTAGATGGCGAAACCACTCGGGAGCCCTCCATTGCTCTTCTCCATGTGACACATTGGCAAAAACATGCCAGCAGTGAACCTGATTCATCCAGGGGGCAATTTAAAGGGTTGGCTTAAAAGACACTGTTGGTTTTGATTGACAGTGTAATTTCCTTGATATTTGAGCACTGAAATTACTGTACTGAGGATCAACAGATTGGCACAGCACATAAGCAGAGGAGACTCACTGTTTAGAATTCCACTCATGAATGCTCCATCGGAGGTCTTTAATTTGGGAGAATGGTTCCACAGCACTGAAGCATTGATTGTTCTCTCAGCGTAAAAGATATGCAGTGCCTCAAAAAGCAATGTACTGGGGCCACAAGGTGTAGACATGATGATAATCCTACGCGTCATATAAGGGAATGGTAACATTCTGTCTCAAAAATAGGGTTGCAAAGCGATCGTACACGACAGATTTGTTTTTAAATGTAATTGTCAATGACGAACATTTTTGTAGATTTCAGTAATTGTTTGTAATGAATCAGAAGACATCTAGTGGTCTTTTTGGGGTCAGTTTATTACCAAAGTCTGTCCATCTGGAGGTAAGATAAATTAGATAATTGTAAAAACAAAATGGAATGGAAAAGTAGTAGCACATTTTCCCAAATACAAACCGTCACAGTTTAATGAGGCGTCAGGAAATATAATTTGTATCTATGTTTACTAACTTTTGTTCTTTTTTTAATGACAATATGTGAATGCTGTCGATGTTTCGTCATCAAACTGTGGCACTTATGACCTGAAAAGTCAACAGCGAGAGGAATTGCAGTGCCATTGTTCACTGAAAAACGTGCAGTTGCCACCTGCAATGTACCTTTGTATAGATTAAGGGCTTGTGTTCCCACACGGCCGTATCTCTATGTTACAGGGTTTGTTACGTAAGAGAGACGGAAGATAGAGGTGAACACCTGTGCTAATTACCTGTCTAGCATGTTTACAACCGTTCCTGTGTAAACTAGAAAAGCAGACAGCTTTGTAGTTCACATTGTAGTGGTGGCATTGTAGTTCAAATGGGATGTAATGTGATTTGGTATTTTGTCTGAGAACCCTATTGTATGTATGAAGTAAAGTTTTTGAGAGCTAACATTCCCTGAGTGCTTTGATACGTTGGCCGAAAGTGCATGAATATTTGTTAGAAACTCGAGGACAAAACAGACAAAGACATAAAATGTTAAGCTGACCTGACGCACATGATTTTAAAAGTTTATTAAGCTTAAATTACAGATTTCCATTGTTTTTTTTGTTCATTACCAAAATTAAAGAAGATTCTGGTTACCAGTAGTTTCGCAAACATCCTGGTGATAGGAGGGTGCCTGTTTCCTGATAAGAACATTTCCAAGCTGAGATGGTTCAACATAAAAAGATGTCCAAAGATCTTAAGGGGCACAGACTTTGCTGCTGACCCAAATCTGCGCTGGAGATGAAAAAGGGACTGAATAATGCCTGTTGACTGTCAAGGTTGAAAACTCATTGGGCTTACATTCTCACTGCACAACAACTATATATCATTCATCCTTTTAAATGGGTTCAAGATAAATTTTTGTGTAACTGACTGTGGTTCGTCTCAATAAAACATGCAGACAATGGACTATTGAATTTTTTGCATGCGTACTATTGATTATTGCACGTTTTATAACAAGTGTATTGTTAAAGAGGAAAGTTCCCAGAAAATGTCCTTCCTCACAAATATTATTTATGGATTTAACCCTCCTGATGATCCCATTAGACATGACTGAAAATCAGGTCATCAGGAAGTATCAGCAAAATGAAAGGCCCTCGATGTTGACTACGTTAAAACTATGGAGGCTCTTAACAGAGCTCCCAAAGCAAAATATAGACATTTTGGTCATTAGAGGACTCAATCATTCTCTGTTAGTGGCCACCTGCTGAACATATTAAGGTGAGTGACACAACACCTGTCCCTCAGCACAGGCGTGAAGAGGATTTACCAATTGACTCGTAGGTCTTTCCACTTTGGTGCAAGAAACCCCATCAGCCATTACAACTTGGAATCTTTTGGAATAATAGTCTACCAACTCTTAGAGCAGCATAGTATGTACATTCTTCCTTGGTTGGGAATCATTGATGGCTCCACATATTCAAGTCATGCCTCTTATTCCTAACATGTATGACAGTAATAAGAGGGAGGTCTGTGTTCACAAATACATGCCAAAATACCTGTGTTGTTGTTTGGAACAGGCCAGCTGACTGATACTGCAAGATAATGCTGCAAAGATATTCACTTTTTGACCTGAACTGAAATGACATGTTTGGGTCAAATCTAATTCAACTCAACGCAGAGTGAAACCTCTTTAGGTTCAAGCATTGTGAGCTGAATCATCATGTTATGGGTATGCTTTTCCATGGTAGGAACTCCTCAGGATGAATATAGAAAGTTGAAAAGATCAATGCCAAGGTACAACGTTAAAGGTCCCCTTCAGTGTTCAAAAACGATATGTTTGCCTATAGATAAGATATAATGGCAGTTCCATTTAATCCTAATCTCTGCTTCCCTTAAAAAGGAAATCCAGTGAAATGATGTTAACAAATACTAATGGAATGAACTGCAGTCTCTTTAAAAGGGGAGACATGAATCCGACTTAACTCCCTGTACAGTAAGCTCATCTTCATAGTTCTAGCTAATGTTAGGTTATTCACTAGCTAACTGGCTAGATACAGTGTCTAGCTTCGCAAATGACCAACGAATATAAACCTCTGGCATCAACAATCACAGTTGGCCTTCTTAATTTCATACTTCTCTCCTCGCCTCCTCAATACCCATGGAGTAGAAGGTCAGAGCGGAGGGACCTTAAGCTTCCTAATCCAATGGGTTATCATGGTGGCGAGGAAAGAGCAGCGAGGAGGAGAAGATAATGAAATTGAGAAAAGGCCCGTTGTTTTTTTCTGGCAAGCGTGAGCAACATCCGCAGTGAACCACCAGACACACATGAGTTTTGTTTCAATATGTGTAAAGGGGAGGTTTTTGTTATATATTATTCAGTATGTCCCAAAAACATTATTTCATTTGCTTGTAAAAAAAGTATTCTGTCGCAAACCCACTGTTTTATCAGCTGCCAGGGTGACCGTTTCAGACGATTGTGCGGTAGAAGATGCCGGATCTGCAGGAGCTATGGGCTGTTATGGTTACATGTAGTCTGAAGTTGTGAGGTCGGTTGAGCATACTGCCGATTGCATGTTCCCTTACACAACTTCAGACACTTACGGCATTGTGAATGCAAATCTTACAGGGGCCTTTTACTGTCCTGAGCAAAAACTGCACCTGTGTAAAGATTATACTTCTTGATATGCCAAACCTGTTCAGCGGAAGTGTTATCTTGGCAAAGCATACGTGCCCATTAACAGGCATGTAAAGAAAGTTGTGCACAAGACTTGAGAATAATTATTTCAGCTCATGAGACATGGGACAGACAGTTTACATTTACATTTATGTTTAGTGTATATATACAATTTAGACACTTCAACATAAAAGTAAATGTTTCTACAACATTCACAATTAAGATCTTGTGCAGGTTTGTGTACACATTTATTTACAACAATTGAATGTATCTATTTTTAGGTAAACGTTATGGCAGCAACTTATGAACTGTGTTGTAATTTGTGTAAAATAATCCACTGGAAATGTATTCTGTTGTAGATATGACCTTGGGACGCTAAGAAGGAAGGATTAGACTCTGAAGGAGTATATTTCCTCCACAACATCTTTATGCTGGATATAGGCTATTGGTAAGTGCTAAACCTAGCCGTTATGATAACTGGTGGCAATAAGCTCAGATGGGGCAAGAATAGGCCAATCATTGCATTCCTTAATTCAGTTCACATTACATCAGTCAACTTGATGATTTATGATAGATTGCTTTTGCAGTTTAAATAAAGATTAGGATTACAATCTGAATTAAGATGCCTAATATTCTTGCGATTTGCATCTCTTTATAGATATTTAGAGTTGTCTGCATTGCTTTTCTCGTAGCGTATCATCAAAAGTGAACTAAAGTTACTAGACCTACAGAATTCACACAAAAATAAACGTCCCCCCAATCCCCAAAAGTACCAGACATGTATATCAGTGAACTTGCAAACAGCATTGATTACATTCTACCAGATGGGTTGTAAAACCCCTAAAGAGCGGGCGCTTGTTAAGAATGAAGACTAGTGGCTGCTGTCCATGGTGCCGATTTAACAAAGCTGCCCGCTTCTGGTGCTGAACGGACAGCAAAGCTCTGACTCATGTCAGCACCTCAAATATCTAGTTGTCTTTTACTCACAAAGATGGACAGCCAGGTTCAGCTCAAAGCTACACAGTCTTGACACCTTGAAAGTATGAGGTTTGACACTGTAAACTAAATTGCATTGTCAAATCTAATTGGCTACAGGAAAAAAAATCGATTTTTAATCAATAATCAAAATCTGAATTAATAATAATCTTATAACTTGTTGTTAAGCTTTCAGTCTTTTTTGTATTGTGAACGATGGGTGCTGGTAGTGAATGATGTGGATTTAATCAAGCCATGAATCCAGAGTTCCAAAGAATTTCCAGAACAGCGCAGAGGTGCCCTGGTGGAAAATCCTAATCATGTTCAGTCGCAAGAAACTTGATTGTAAATTAAATTCATCCACGTGTTTTTAGAAAAATTAGATTCAAATTGCTTTTGTTTGAAAATAGATTAATTATGCAGAATGATATCGGTAGAGATTGGTAAGGGGCCATAATTACGGGGTGGTCCTTGTTTGATGTCATTTTCAAACACTGTGACGGCGGTTCCTATCAAGCATGATATGATAATAAACAAAATTTACTGTTTACTGAGCACCTTTGATATGGAATAAATTGTACAGTTTATTAAGCACCTTTTGTAAAGGAATAACTTGCACTGGCAAGATGATTGTACTAAAATTATGTAAAACGAATCGTAACCTTATCCTCGAAATAATAACCATCATATAATATAGGTAATTAAATACACGGATTTTCTCCTAGTGAACAGCCACTGTGATGGACGTATCTCCCCCATTCGCTGGATATGGTTCATTCCGAAACCACGGCTGTATCTCGTCGGTGCTGCTATCATTAACTGCAACCATACTCCACAAGTAACAAGTGAACACATGGAAAAGCGAAAGATTGAGCGATCGGTCCGTTCTTTTTCAATGTAGGACTCGTTTATTCTGAGATGTGGGGTAAGTAATATCTGAAAGACCATATTCAATGCGTGGTTTAATATTTTGTTCTAATAATCTGCCGCAAGAAAAAATTAAAAATGAAGCGTTACCATATTGTTGCACATCTGACATTAAGACTTAAGGTTATGTGATGGTAAACTCAAACATATTTCTATTTTAAGAGAAATTGCTTCGGCCAGACTTTCTGCCAAATTAGTCTAGTTCTGTTTAACTGACCGCAATGGGTAAAGCAACCGTCCGTTCAATGACCCTTTGAAGTTAATGTATGTCGTAAGTTTAATGGATACTAGTGGCGTAAGCTTTTATATCGTTGGGCAGTTGGACTTTCTGACGAAGTTATTGTATGTTATAGGCCAACGTTTCCCAAACAGGGGTCAAGGAGAACTTGGCCTATCCACTGTGAGAAAACTAATGGGACCATAGGCTTACTGGCAAAATTCACATGAGGTACTTCAGGGGTACTCCAAGCAGCAAAATAATATTTTGGGGAAAAAGGTTGTAAGCCACTGTGAAGCTATGGTTGATATGGATGCCAGAAGACAAACCTTACTATTGATAGTATTATCCATAATAACCTTTACCATATTTCATTTTACCTGTTGAAATGTTGAAATCTCTTCATTTACAAATGAACCAAGACATCTAGCCTGTAATCATTCTACATAGGAAAGCTGTATGACTTGATGTTTGTTATTGCACCAGTGACAGTTAATACAAAGGGTATTTTGATTAAAAACCATCTGCTGGAGACACACTGGCTTCATCCTGAAATGAAGCCCCTATTGTTCCTTGTTCAGGGCATTACTTTGGACCGGTGTAGTGCACTATATAGAAAATAGGTTGCCATTTGGAAAACAGAGATACTAATGAGGTGCACATGTGGAGAATGCAAATAGACCGAATGCATAGAAATTGCTACTACCCCTGTCCCCATGGGATGGAGAACGTGTCTGTTTTCTTGTGTGGTACAGAAGATGGAAACGTGTAATGTCATTATATATACTGTACCATATCATCCTAGCCATTTCTTTCTATTGGACAGGTGTACAGGTTTATAGCACATATTTAATGTACTTACCAGTCCTGAAGGTAAACATGGTATAGAAAGGGTGAAATATCATTAGAGAAGTTTTTCCAAAGCTTATTGTTAACTTGGGATTTCACTTTGATGAAGCGCTCTCTTTTAAGCCCCACATTCAACAGCTTTACTAAAAGGCTTAAACCTAAGCTGTTTTTTGTATTTCTTTAGGTAGTCTTGATTTTCATTTCAATGTAGAAAAGGCTTTGTTTCAGCTACTGTTTTTGTGCGTTTGTTGGATGATGGTAATATTGTGTTCATGGATAATGGTAATACTGTGTTCATGAATGCCCCAGGGTCTTGCCTGCGCATACTAGACACATTAAATCGCACTGCACTGATTTTTAACAAACACGAGACCCCCATCTTTAACTGAATGGCGACAGGCTTGGTTGTACATTGTTTTTACGAGACAGTCTTAGGGGAGCTGCCGACATATTTATGTCCTCAATTCACAACGCAGTGTCATGGACCCTACCGTCCAAGACCACAAAACTATATTTCATATAATCAGCTAAACAAGAACAGAGTCGTGTATTAGAGCTAGGAGCACGTTTTACAAGCACCTGAAATCAGATCATCTGAACACATTTGAAAACTGCTCTTTTGAATTGTACTATGACAGGGCCCTGTTGCAGGTCTTAGTGTTGTGTTTTGTCTTATGTTTCACTGCATATGTCCGCTCTTTTTTGTTGGCCAGGTCCTACTTGACAAAAAAAAACAAATCACAGTGTGACCTCTCTGGTCAGAGCAAATACAACATGTATTAAAAAGGTTTATTGCTGTCTCAGAAATAATGCTGTCTCACTCTGGTAGGGTAGTGCATTTCACAATGAGCATTCTGTCTGTCCAAAATGAATTTTTTTTTTTTTTACATGATTATACGTTTTTGTAAAAGAAGGCATTGATTCTCTCCTACTGTAAATAAATATCTTCTGTAGATACAAAATGCTGTTATGCAAATGGTCATTTCACAAGCCAGATGATATTATTTTGAAATAGAAAATGTGAAAGATAACTTATTTAAAGCTGTACATAACTGTGTACACCTTGTCTTAATTGCAGTAGTCCCTGTACTTTTCCTTTTGATATACACGATCAGCCATAAAATTATGACCGCCTGCCTAATATTGTGTAGGTCCCCTTTTTGATGCCAAAACAGCCCTAACCCGTCGCAGCATGGACTCCACTAGACCTCTGAAGGTGTGCTGTGGTATCTGGCACCAACTCGTTAGCAGCAGATCCTTTAAGGGCCTGTCATTTGAGAGGTGGGGCCTTCATGGATCAGATTTCCTTGTCCAGCACATCCCACAGATGCTCGATTGGATTGAGATCTAGGGAATTTGGAGGCCAAATCAACACCTTGAACTTGTTGTGTTCCTCAAACCATTCCTGAACCATTTTTGCTTTGTGGCAGGGCACATTATCCTGCTGAAAGAGGTCAAAGCCATCAGCGAATACCGTTGCCATGAAAGGGTACACATGATCTGCAACAATGTTTAGGTAGGTAGTACGTGTCAAAGTAACATCCACATGAATGGCAGAACCCAAGGTTTCCCAGCAGAACATTGCCCAAAGCATCACACTGCCCTGCCGGCTTGCCTTCTTCCCATAGTGTATCCTGGTGCCATGTGTTCTCCAGGTAAGCGACGCACACGCCCCCGGCCATCCACGTGATGTAAAAGAAAATGTGATTCATCAGACCAGGCCACATTCTTCTATTGCTCCGTGGTCCAGTTCTGATGCTCACGTGGCCATTGTAGATGCTTTCGGACAGGGGTCAGCATGGGCACCCTTACACAACAAACTGCGATGCA
>JACXGI010001609.1:0-14419 GCA_016801175.1 Esox masquinongy
CTTTAACGTGATCCATAACGTGAACAATTCAATTGAAAAACAAACTGAAATCTTTGAGGGGGAAAAATAAAAAACTCACAATAACCTGGTTGCATAAGTGTGCACACCCTTAAACTAATACTTTGTTGAAGCACCTTTTGATTTTATTACAGCAATCAGTCTTTTTGGGTAGGAGTCTATTAGCATGGCACATCTTGACATGGCAATATTTGCCCACTCTTCTTAGCAAAAGCGCTCCAAATCTGTCTGATTGCGAGGATATCTCCTGTGCACAGCCCTCTTCAGATCACCCCACAGATGTTCAATTGGATTCAGGTCTGGGCTCTGGCTGGGCCATTCCAAAACGTTCAAAATCTTCTTCTGGTGAAGCCATGCTTTGGATGTGTGCTTTGGGTCATTGTCGTGCTGAAAGGTGAACTTCCTCTTCATCTTCAGCTTTCTAATGGACGCCTGAAGGTTTTGTGCCAAAATTTCCTGGTATTTGGAACTGTTCATAATTCCCTCCACCCTGACTAAGCCCCGGTTCCAGCTGAAGAAAAACAGCCCCAAAGCATGAAGCTGCCACCACCATGCTTCACTGTGGGTATAGTGTACTTTGGGTGATGTGCAGTGTTGTTTTTGCGCCAAACATACCTTTTGGAATTATGGCCAAAAAGTTCAACCTTGGTTTCATCAGACCATAACACATTTTCCCACATGCTTTTGGGGGACTTAATTTTTGTTTTTGCAAATTTCAGCCGGGCTTGGATGTTTTTCTTAGTAAGAAAAAGCATCCGTCTTGCCACCCTACCCCATAGCCCATTCATATGAAGAATACTGGAGATTGTTGTCACATGTAGAACACAGCCAGTACTTGCCAGAAATTCCTGCAGTTCCTTAAATGTTGTTGGAAGCCTCCCTGACCAGTTTTCCTCTCATCTTTTCATCAATTTTGGAGGGACGTCCAGGTCTCATCCAGGACGTCCTGACTGATATCTTTCAACAATGAGATCCCTCTGATGCTTTGGAAGCTCTCTGCGGACCATGGCTTTTGCTCTGAGATGCAACTGAGAAAATGTCAGGAAAATCCTACTAGAACAGCTGAACTTTATTTGTGATTAATCAGAGTCACTTTAAATGATGGCAGGTGTGCAATGACTTCTATTTAACATGAGTTTGAATGTGATTGGTAATTCTGAACACAGCCACATCCCCAGTTATAAGAGGGTGTGCACACTTATGCAACCAGGTTATTGTAAGGTTTTTATTTTTCATTTTTTCCCCTTCAAAGATTTCAGTTTGTTTTTCAATTGAGTTGTTCACATTATAGGTCACATTAAAAGTGAAAAAAGTTCTGACATGATTTATCTTTGTCTCATTCTTTTACATCACAAAAAACTGGCATTTTAACAGGGGTGTGTAGACTTTTTATATCCACTGTATTTTGGGGGAATACCTACATAGGTCCTAAAACTCCAAATATATTTCAAAATGATCAATGGTATATCCATTTCAAAACAATTCTATATTCTCAAGTTGCAGACTGGAACTTTTGTGAATGACAAAAGCATGTTAAACCTTTTTAAACTCACATTATGTTGTTTATATGTGCCTAATCAATAGGCAGAATCCCTATCAAACCACTCAGCAAAGCCATCCGGAGTGAATGTTATGAAGAAGACCAAATAATAGCTCTGTTCCAACATTTCCAAAAACAGATACTGCATTTCAAAATTAAAATAGGTATTTTTCTCTATACTAATTTTTATTCATTTTGACTGTTCCACAGACAGTTCAATACTATGTATTCTGGATAATGATGAATGTCTTCCAAATATGCATGGTTGCCATGCACAGTAATATTATCCTTTTGCATTAACTGCCAATTTCTTTTTCATCCTGCATAGAGTATCTCATAACTGCCCAGATCCCGCTTCATACCACCTCTCCCTTCTCTCTGATTACAATAAGGGAATTATGCTCTTGGACTTTGGCCAGCTATGTAAGATTAAATTATTCATTAATGTTAATAGGCTTACCCACTTTCTCATAGCCTCCCCTTCCCCCAGTTCTCCTGTAGCAAATGCTCTCTTTGTCTCTGCACGTGCTAAAAGGATATTATTGACCATTGAAGCATGGTATCAAGGGGTAGTCTTTATTAAAACCAATTTTGACATAAGTCATTACAGAAGTGTATTTTCCTCCTCTGAGACGTATATTTTTCGCCAACGACAAAGTCTCTCATACTGTTTGGAAGGTAGGACTAGTATATCCACTAATAACAGTAGTCAACACCAGAATTTTGATTGTTCATGAGATGGTATTAATTATCAAGCTTGCAATTATTACATGGAAGTGTCAATAATTATAACTTATGAAACATTTGTTTCTTCAAATGACTTGCAGGAGTGTGAACATGGACCTCTACATGGATGTAAATGAAAAGGAATTGAAGTGGTCAAACAACAGTAAAAAGACAGACTGGAATAACAATGCACGAGTAAAGCAGAAACACACCTATAAGATGGTTTATGTTTGTCTGTGTTGGCAGTGATTTTGTTTTTCAGATAGCACAGATCATCTACAGTCAGCATTGTTGTACTAGAGGTTCTTTCTTGTTTGGCAAGTCACCTGTACATTGCTAATAGCCAGCCATTTTTAGCATGCTAATTAGCTAGCTAGGCTAATGTTGCTATTGGGAACTAATCCATGGTGATCTATTTATAATGTCAAAACAGACTACCTCCCTGGCATTTGACAGGTATATCAAACATCTGTGTAAAATGTAATTGCATCACTTCAAGAAGAATCTCATGTAGATTAGCTTGTCCATGCCTTAAACTTCTCAGTACTGAACATACTGGTAACACCATCCCATCGCCCAAATCCTGGCATCTCTGTCCAGGCTCCATGTCTCAACCTCCTGCATAAACCCCCCAGAGAGCATTTCAACAACCCAAGGCCAAATGCAAGGATACTGTTAATACCATTAACCCAGATGTGTTAAATATGCGCTCACTCAGGTGAATGTCCCCAACTCCATCATATCAATCACTGACTTTCTGAAGCTCTGACACCTTCCTCCTATGTATCCAGACCAAAACATTTAGTTGTTTTCCACTCTGAAAATCTCATGGGTATGAGGGCACACTCCCTACCAGGCAATAAAGACTTCTGAGGCAGTCCCTAGAGCGCAATGAGAATAGAAAACCACTGTGGACAATGCCCACCTCTCTCCCCAGGCGATCATGGCAGATTTGCATCACCTTGGGTCTTCCTAGCAACTAGTCATCTAGAAGTACACTCAAGGCTCTAGCTCAGCTGGGTGCTACGAAATAATACTTCAACATGGGCCGTCTGGGAAGCCTGGGTTGTCAACACAGAGAAACAGCTGAGTCATTCAGATTCCGGGGGACCATCTTCCACAACCAGAATGGAACAGTGGCCACCAAGAAGGCCGGCTAGTGGATTTACTTCTCATGCCAAATGGAATTAAGTCAACAGCTTCTAGACTCCATTTCTTCATTGACATCATGTAATCCATGCTGACCTTATCAAACATTGTTTACACTTCCTCTTTACTGCCTGAAATTATTACGATAACTATGCTATACATTATATATGTGTATGCACTTGTGTGTACTAATATTCATAAAAGAGGAGCGATCTAAAAATGAAACAAATAGATTGTCTAGGATTGTGCCTTTGGCTGCTAAAAGAAAGTTGATTTTAAAACCAAGGGAATGGAATACCATATGGCATATGGCGAAGTGTTTATAAAATAACTCTCTGAAGGTTTTATGTTTGCATTTTGGCTGGGCTTCTTTGAAGAAAGATAAGCTCATGTCTCATTATATTATGTAAAACATCAAGGTTTAAACCAATTACATACTGTAAGTGTTAAACAATGTGCGATTAATTTTTTCTTGTGAAAACATTCTGTGTTTTTAGACACTTTTATGCTATACAGTGGAGCAGTATAGAGGAGAGGATTTTTGCTGACAGAAGAGTGGGACAGATTTAGACCTAAGCTCCAGCAGTATATGTGCACTGGAGGAAAGGGCCTAGACCACTGCATTACACCACTGGCCTGTTTTTGGTGACCACTTTATTGGATTCTCCATGTAAGAAATGACATGGTGTTCTTATTCACACAGTACTGTGCAATGATCTTAAGCACTATCTATATATAACCCCTCTTCCAAAAAAGTTGAGACTGTGTAAAATTCAAATAAAAACAGAATGCAATGATGTGCAAATCATTTGTACAATATATTCAATGGAAAATAGTGCCAAGATAACAACTCAAATGTTGAAACTGAGAAATATTATTATTCCTTGGAAAATACATGCTCACTTTGAATTTGATGCCATTAACACATTTTAAAAAAGCTGGGGCAGGGTCACCAAAGGTTTGAAAATGTTGGGTAATGCTAAAAACTAAACCTGGTGGAATGTCACACAACTAATTAGGTGAATTGGCAACAGGTCAGTAACATGATTGGGTATTAAAAGATTTCAAAGAGGATGGGCCTCAAAAGTGATGATGGGGAGGGGTTCATCACTCTGTGAAAGATTGCGTGGGCAAAGAGTGCCACAATTCAAGAATAATGCATCACAACGTAAAATTGCAATGAGTTTGGGGATCTCATCATCTACGGTACACAATATCATTAAAAGATTCAAAGGATCTGGATAAATGTCTATACACAATGGACAAGGATGAAAACCAATATTGGATGGATCTTTCGGGGCCTCAGACGGCACTGCATTAAAAACAGGCACCATGGACATCACTGCATGGGCTCAGGAACGCTTCTGAAAACCATTGTCTTGGAACACAGTATGTCACAGTATCCACAAATGCAAGTTAAAACTCAGCCATACATAAACAACATCCAGAAATGCCAGTGCCTTCTCTGGGCCGAGCTCTTTTTAGATGGACTGAGGTGAAGTAGTTTGAATGTGAGGTGCTAACAATTTTGCACAATTTTGCACAATCTTTACCTAACAATTTTGTAATTTTGTGAGCAAGCTTCTCTTCTGTGCACATCAACTGTACAAATACATTGCATGCAAATAATGGGACCAGATATCCAAATGTGTGAGATTTAACAAGCTTGGAGTAATAACAATTTTGTTTTACTAACAAAAATTTCTGACACTGATGTTTTGAGCTACATAAAAAAACAATTGCATGGGATCAGTGAACAGCATACAAATTTTAATTGTTTGTGAGGATGAAACTGTAGCACACTAGCTTTCCAATGGCAGTAATACATCCCAATATATTTTTCTAGGTAATTTTGTTTTAATATAAAATGCTTTCAGAAAGTATTCAGATCACTTCACTCACTCCACATTTGTGTAATAGATAATTTACGTCATTTAACATCAGGTTTGCACACCTGAATTTCGGAAGTTTCTCCCATTCTTACTTTCAGATCCTCTCAAGCTCAATTAGATTGGAAGAGGAGCATCAGTGGACTGCAATCTTCAGGTCCCCCCACAAATTTTTAATGGGGTTCAAGTCCAGGCTTTGGCTGGGTCATTAAAGAACACTCACACACGATTCACCAGAGTTAGATATTATGATGACATCCTAAGTATGCCTATCCTCCTAAATACAGATTACATCATTTAGATGGGCAATGAAAACTGTAACCCTGACATATTTCAAAGTTCTGCCATCTGGGACCTGCCCATTAGGGATTTGTTGCGTTCAGGCCACATCAGACTGAACTAAAATGCAATTCAGTTCAATGGCTGGGGGTATTCCAGTGAGTTGGGTCTAAGGGTGTCCGGACAAAAAGTGGTTGGTCCCTAAAGCCTGTGGCCCGTTATACCACCTTGAACAGGAAAAAAGGTATCAAAAGTGTAATCAATAACGATCGCTGTCCATTTTCTGTTATTTTTAATTCGGAGAAATCTGCAATTTTTTGCTGCCTTTTCTTATATTAGTAAACAGAAAACAAACACTGTCAAGGTGGGTGGGGAAAGGGGTTGGGCCTCTGAACAGGTGCGTCTATTTAGTTTTGTTGAGTGGGACAAGCTAGCTGACGATTTCAGTGGCTAGCTGTAACCTCATCCCCACGACAGAACAACTATGGAAATGTTTGTGGCTGGGACTATGAGGTTGGCGAGTAACTTGATGATGTTAATCTAGTCTGCTACTTTAACAGCCGCTCACGTGTTAACTAGCTAGCAGATTATGAAAGTTACAGTACCGTTTCAAGATAGCCATACAACAGCTGATGCTAACTGCACTGTTAGGCTTGCTACTATTCTAGTCAATGTTAGTGTGGTTTTGTGTGTCTGTGGGAAAGATGTTACTGTGCTTTTACCTACATGAATCTGTGACAATATTTGCTTGATTGTTGGGGCTGTGGATGTGCAGTTATGTTTATTTGATGGAGCAAAGACAATTATTTTATTAGGCCCACAGTTGAACATAGAATGTATTAAGTCCATTGTGATGTGATACCACAGGTAGTGTGTTTGTGTGTGTGTGTGTGTGCGTGTGTGTGTGTGTGCGCGTGTGTTTGTTTGTATGTATGTATGGTGTGATAACTCTGGTACAGTGGTGTGTGTGTGTTTTCCAAGGGAAGCTGACAAAGAAGGGAGGTAAAACTCATACAAGAGCCAGCAGGACTGCAAAAAGAGAGAGGGTCTCCATCTCTCCCAGTGCTGGGAATCACCCTTAGCAGGGCAGATGACAGGTGATCCATGCACAAACACAAATGACACTCATACTGCTAATATAGCACCATAATACAACACTTTCAACAACCTCTGCCTGTGCAATGCGGTGCTATTAACCAGACTTAGTGTAGCTCCCCCCAGGGCCTAGATCCCTATCCCATAACCTCCTTCTGCCCTGCCAGAACCCACCTTGAACACATCCCTGTCATCACATCCAGGACCTGCTGCTCCCCATTACAGAAGGAAATCTCCCCCTGGACAGGAGAGGTGGAGCCCTAGAACACTGACAGCTGTATTACTCCCTAGGTCATATTGCTTAGGCTGACGTTGGGGGAAGTGGTAACATGATCCACTAGTCCCTGAGAGAGGTGAGAGTGAAAGGGGAAGTGGCCAGTGCTTTTACCTTCAGGTGGTCTGAGATACATTTGAGATCTGTTCCACCATAATCAAACACTACAACTTCTCTCATTCATCCTGTCTACAGTACCTTCATTTCTAACTCCAGGTGGCCTCTTGTTATGTGATACAAGATGCATATGAAATTGATTTGCTGTATATTACAATCTCTGTTGGGAGAACAATTCTATTCTCGACGCAGTTTATTACATGCTATGTCCTCTTGTCCCTCTAGCCCAGAAGAGAGTCTGATCGCCAGACCTCCTGGACAGGACAAGTTTAGACCCAAACCATTGAATGTGTCACTGCAACCTTACCCATAAAATCTGGGTTATGGGGCAAGTGGAGACAACAATTTAAGTTTGAAATGTTAATAAACAGCTGTGCAAACCCACATTGTGTTCAGTGAGTCAAAATGCATTCCATTAACAAATTCCCAGGTTTAATGTGCGTATACAATATTGCTTAATCAAACAGTTATTGTTTGATAGATACTTCTTGGTTCTTTTCAAGTGTAAAAAAATAGCCAACTGATGACTGACTGTCCTTTCATAATCAAGCCTACATCTCCTAGCCTGGAAGTTGGAGGCAACAGTTTATTCGAGCTGTTTGTTTGGTGTCACATTTAGAAATCTGAACAATATTAGACTGTGGGCAATGAAACCACGTAGACAGAGTGAGGATTTTCCTAGGCCATTCAGTGTTTTCTGTAACCCAAACCTCAATCACCTAAACTTAACGTAGTCCTAAACAAAGTAGTAACCCGAATTTTAACAGTATGCCCAGTTGTAAAAAAAAAAGAACAAAAAACATTGTTGGGTTTCACTGTACATGTGGGGAGACCTGGACCCCACATGTTAACACAACATGGATTACATATACAAAATCACACCAAAAATACATCAGTTATCACATCACCTTGCACTTAACATGATCCAGGTTTAACTGTGGGCCTACTAATATGATTGTCTCTATTCAGCTTAGTCACTGTGTGATACAGATGGATGGAGAATAATCACAGTGTTTTTTTGTTATTGTTAAATAAAAGAGGAGTACACTCGAGGACAGCAATCTTGGATAAAAAGGTCTAGATATCCTGTACTTTTACTGTAGCTATGAAAGAAACATATCTATGAAATTATGTGGATGAAAATGAACACACATAAAATGCAAGTGGAGCCCTTTTCAAATGCAGTACACAAATAGTGAATAAGAAAACCTATGCCCCTCTCCTCTTTCTTACAGATATTTCTAAGAGGTTGCAGGCTATTTGATAGCATTTACACATTCAGTATTCTTCTGAGATTTCCAGAGATCTTTAAAGATTCAAATTATACAAATTATAATTGTTAATCTCTAAGGGGAAAAGTGTTTTCACACATCTAGCTAATGAGCAAATGGTTAGGGTTTCTAAGAGGGTGCTAGATATGTGTCATACAAAACGTTGCACTGGCGTATATTTCTGACTCGCTCATTCTTTTGGTAAGATTCATTAAGCTTAATTGAAAATTCTATAGCAGTTTTTTGAGTCTATATTTTGACTGGTGTAGTATATATACAGTATCTCACAAAAGTGAGTACACCCCTCATATTTTTGCAAATATTTGATTATATCTTTTCATGTGACAACACTGAAGAAATGACACTTTGCTACAATGTAAAGTAGTGAGTGCACAGCTTGTATAACAGTGTAAATTTGCTGTCCCCTCAAAATAACTCAGCACACAGCCATTAATGTCTAAACCGCTGGCAACAAAAGTGAGTACACCCCTAAGTGAAAATGTCCAAATTGGGCCCAGAGTGTCCACATTTTGTGTGGCCACCATTATTTTCCAGCACTGCCTTAACCCTCTTGAGCATGGAGTTCACCAGAGCTTCACAAGTTGCCACTGGAGTCCTCTTCCACTCCTCTGTGACAACATCACGGAGCTGGTGGATGTTAGAGACCTTGTGCTCCTCCACCTTCAGTTTGAGGATGCCCCACAGATGCTCAATAGGGTTTAGGTCTAGAGACATGCTTGGCCAATCCATCACCTTTACCCTCAGCTTCTTGTAGGACTACTTCGTGCCAGTCCGTTACCGTGCTGTTGAGTCCTACCTATAGAGCACGTTTGATTCTAGCTGGGATCTCTGATGGCCCGGCGTTTTTTGTATTTTGCCTGCTTTGCCCTACTGAGCTTGTCTGAGCCAATATAAATAAATGAAAGCAAGCCACCCTCCTGCGTCTGACTCCTGTCTTTCTCCGTCGGAGCGTGACACATGTTATGTTATTTCGGCTGTTCACCAAAACTTATTCAAGTTACAGTTACATAATTAATATGGGCTTAAAGTGCAGTCTCTTAGCTTTAATTTGAGGGTATTCATATCCAAATTTGAGGAAAGGTTTAGGAATAACAGCTCTTTAATATGTAGCCCCCTCTTTTTCAATAGACCAAAAGTAATTTGAGAAGTGACTCAAAAGCTGTTTCATGGACAGGTGTGGGCTATTTGTTATTTCCACATCAATTAAACAGGGAAAAGGGAGTCTGGAGTTGATTCCAGGTGTGGCATTCGTTTTTGGAAGCTTTTGCTGTGAACCCACAACATGCGATCCAAAGAGCTCAGGCCATCCTCAGGCTGCAAAAAAAAAAGAACATCAGAGAGATAGCAGGAACATTAAGAGTGGCCAAATCAACAGTTTGGTACATTCTGAGAAAAAAATAACACACTGGTGTGCTCTGCAACCCAAAATGGCCTGGATGATATCCACGGAAGACAGCAGTGGTGGATGATCGTAGGATGCTTTCCATGGTAAAGAAAAACCCCTTCACAACATCCAGCCAAGTGAAGAACACTCTCCAAGGAGGTAGGCATATCATTATCCAAGTCTACCATAAATAGAAGACTTCACAAGAGCAAATACAGAGGGTTCACCACAAGGTGCAAACCATTCATAAGCCTCAAGAATAGAAAGGCCAGATTAGACTGAAAGGCCAAAACCATCTAAAAAAGCCAGTCCAGTTCTGGAACAGCATTCATTGGACAGATGAAACTAAGATCAACCTGTACCAGAAAGATGGGAAGAAAAAAACATGGAGAAGGCTTGGAACGGCTCACAATCCGAAGCATGCCACATCATTTGTAAAACACGGTGGAGGCAGTGTGATGGCATGGGGATGCATGGCTTCCAATGGCACTGGGTCACTAGTGTTTATTGATGATGTGACAGAAGACAGAAGCAGTCAGATAAATTCTGAAGTGTATAGGCATATATTGTCTTCTCAGACTCAGCCAAATTCAATGAATTTGATTAGAGAGCACTTCACTTTACAGATGGACAATGACCCAAAACATACTGCGAAAGCAACCCAGAAGTGTTTTAGAAGTGGAATATTCTGCAATGGAAGAGTCAATCACCTGATTTCAACCCAATCGAACATGCATTTCACTTGTTGAAGACAAAACTTAATGCAGAAATACTCTGAAACAAACAACAACTGAAGACAGCTGCAGTAAATGCCTGGCAAAGCATCACAAACCAGGAAACCCAGCCTTTGGTGATGTCCATGCATTCCAGACTTCAAGCAGTCATTGCCTGCAAAGGATTCTTGACAAAGTATTGAAAAATTATATTATATATATATATATATATATATATATATATATATATATATAATTATGAAAATTGTCTCATTGTGTCCAAATATTTCCGGACCTAACTGTATATATATATATATATGTATGTATATATATATATATATATATATATATATATAGTAACAGGGAGAAACCCAGGTAATGGACCCTTTGCAGGTGCTCCAGGCCCTGGAGGGCATTTTATTAACATAAGTATAAGCGGCAGGTAATAGGTGTGGGAAAAGTCTAAAGGAAAACACAAACCGCTCTCCAGGGGTAGCTGCATTGCCTCTGGGGCGGCTTCCTGGTAGCGGTTTGGGAGGAATGGGTGTGGGCGGTCATAGCTTTGACCCCTCTTCCCTGGCTTTCTTTATTTGCCTCCCCCCCAGGTCCCGCACAGTTGGGGCAGAGCAGCATAAAGGACATGGCTTGCTTTCGCTTCTTCCACATTTCCCCGAGGGGACCCAAATGCCAGCAGAAATATGTCGAACTGCGTCCAATACACACACAGAAATCACCTTCTGCATGCAATAGATACGCACATTTCTTCCATCACCATATCACACTTCAGTACAGCCGCTAGGTGTAGTAGTACACACATGTAGCTTTGAATTAAGTAAGGTTTTGTCAGGGACTTGTGGTCTGGGATGGTGTCCTGACTCTGACCCCATTGCTTCTGAGCTTGAATCTGGTGAGACTCACACTATTTTGTTTTTGAATCTTAACCACACAGGAGCGTCACTAAACCTTAACTGTTTTTCTTGTCCAACCTTAACCCTAACCTTAACTGCACTGGAAGCTTTACCTAACCTTAATCATGATTTATTTCTAACCTTACACCTAACCTTAACCACAGTTAAAGCGTTCCCTACCTTAACCCTTAAACATTATTTCTTGTGCAGCACTTCCCTTTGCATACATCTGTGTTTGCTATGTCATCATCCACACTGATGCCAGAAAAGCAAATTTCACAGTCCATTTCATGAATTTGTATATCCATTACATGCAGAAGGTGATTTTAGTGTATGTATGGCACGCTGTACGACATTTGTGGTATACATACACCATGAGTGCTGGGTCATGTGACCCGGTCCCAGTGGGAGGCAGCTGTGCAGGGGCGGGGCTGGCCCTGCTGGATGGGGGTGTTGGTGCGACACTGATGTAGCAGATGGGGCATGTTTGTGACACTACATATATAATTATTTCACCATCCCACATTATATTTTTTTAAACAAATTCTGAATGTATTTTTTCAAATATTGTAATTTTTGAAATTGATTACAAATAAGAACAGACATGGACTCATACAGATGAGGGGTGTGCCTGTATTTTTACTATTTAACTCACAAGCAAACAACCAAGTAAGCATGTAACCCAACAAACAAATAAGATAAAGAGGGAACAGACATTCATGACAAAAAGGGAACAATAATGAAAATATCCTTTCTTGGGAGACCATGGGCCAAAATTAATTTTCCATTCTCAGTATTTTAGTATGATCAACCTATTTATTATTTTTCTAATTGGTTTCACAAACTTATGACCAATCAGATAAGCTCTAAAAAAGATCTAATGTGAAAAGACCTGATGTGATTGGTAAAAAGGAACCAATTAGTGGAGAAAAAGAAATTGGGCTAAGATCTGATGTTTAGTCAAAAGGCCAATTAGTGGCGAAAAGATCAGAATTGTAATGCTTGTGTAATCGCAGTCCATGTAGACCAGAGCCAGCTGTTCCTGTAAACGTAATTTGCCTAATGACTTGTGAGTGGAGAAGGACAGTCTCATTTCATACAAACACATTTTTATCAACATTCACCCTCCTTGCCACCTCTCCTTGATTACCTGTAACCTTTTCGAAAGGAGGTGAGGGATGAATTTTCAATCTTTGAATGCTGTAAATTATTTCAATTGTATGTAATGGGCCATTGCTATTGTGTTTACCAATCACTGTTTTCTCTAGGTTTTTTTGAACATTTCATGTGTGACTCCATGTTGTTTCACCCTTTCGAGTCAACCATCATCACTATCTCCCCCAGTGCTCTGTGGTGAGGGTGGATATAACACTGGGTATCAGGGTCCCAGCTTGCTTGGGACACAGATTGAAGACTGACTGATCTTTGGCTGGACAGGAGTATTTTACAGATGTTGGGACCGTAGATATAAAGCATGGAAGAGACCATATAGTTGTATCTGTCCAAATAAGTCTGCCATCTTACCTGAGACCAGTTCGAAAAGTTAAGGCAACGATATGCAGAAACAGAAAAGAGACTAGAATGTCATTGTACGCGTTAGTGTTTCGCTTTACTGGAACAAAGGGGCCTTAACCGAACCATGGTCCAGATCCCCAGATCATTTTTCCTCCTCCACCAAACTTTACAGGTGGCACTATGCATTCGGGCAAGTAGCGTTAACCAGTCATACGGCAAACCCAGATTCGTTCTTCGGACTGCCAGATGTTGAAGCGTCAATAATTACTCCAGTGAACAAGTTTCCACAGCTCCAGAGACCAACTGCAGCAAGTTTTACACCACTCCAGGTGATGCTTGGCATTGCGCATGGTAATCTTAGGCTTACATGCGGCTACTCGGCCATGGAAACCCACTCTATAAAGCACCCTATGTACGGATCTTGTGCTGTTTGGTTGGAACAAACAAAATCAACCCGGGCATGAAGGTGTATTCAGGGTGATAGCCTCAATGCTCAAGCACAAACTCAGATATTTGCATATTGAATGCCCCTTATTCCCCACATACAATAGATGACAAAAATACAAACACTCTTTTGTTTATGCAAATGCTGAAATAAGTAAAAAAATCAACCCATAACAATATCTTATAAAAATATTTAAGTGAAAAAAAAAACTGTCAGTGCCTTGGGTGCATAAGTGTGTATACCCTTGGTCAACAAAACTTGGTTTAGAGAGGTTATGGGGTGGATCAAACACAGTTCTAAGATACATTCGGAAGACAGGTAGTGAGTGAGGAGAGTTAGTAGTATCCGAGATTATCCTGACCACCCTGTCCTTACCCATTTTGAGATCCTCCCCTGAGGCTGAGATCTAGACTTCCCACATTGAAGAGTAACAGATATAAGAACTATTTTATACCACAGGCAATACACGTTTTAAATCTTTTACAATAAATAAAAAAATGCATAGTTTGCACTTTTATACTGCGTCCCGTTTTAAATGATTCTTACTAAGCTGATCATATTATTTAATTTGTATCTGGTTTGTACAGTGTCTCACAAAAGTGAGTGCACCCCTCACATTTTTGTAAATCTTTGAGTATATCTTTTCACGTGACAAAACTGAAGAAATGACACTTTTCTACAATGTAAAGTAGCGAGTGTACAGCTTGTATAACAGTGTAAATTTGCTGTCCCCTCAAAATAACTCAACACACAGCCATTAATGTCTAAACTGCTGGCAACAAAAGTGAGTGCACCCCTAAGTGAAAATGTCCAAATTGGGCCCAATTAGCCATTTTCCCTCCCCGGTGTCATGTGACTCGTTAGTGTTACAAGGTCTCAGGTGTGAATGGGAAGCAGGTGTGTTGAATTTGGTATCATCGCTCTCACAATCCCTCATACTGGTCATTGGAAGTTCAACATGGCACCTCATGGCAAAGAACCTTCTGAGGATCTGAAAAAAAGAATTGTTGCTCTACATGAAGATGGCCTAGGCTATAAGACGATTGCCAAGACCCTGAAACTGAGCTGCAGCACT